>JABFPN010000488.1:0-45513 GCA_022817305.1 Leptoteleia sp. ZL-2020
CTTTTTATAAATTCAAAAACTTAAAAATCGTATTTCCAAAAATTACGTCGTATTTGAAAACCATAAATGATTTTATGTACCGAATAATATTCTCCCAATGCCATAGAATTAACGTATTTTGGCCGATTTTTAATTTTTGTCGTTTAAACAATTATAAATAAAAAGACACTGAATCCGTGAATATAGCGCTGATATTTCACCTTAATATTTTATGATATACAGACCAGAGCACACTCCTGTGGACACGGGAATATAATTAACTTTGAAAAAATATATGCACTCGTGCATATTCTCAAATTGCGCTTTCGAGAACGATTCAGCTTCAGACGGAATGAAGTTTCTGTCCTTTTCTCCCCCGAAGCATGGTAATGGTGAGAGCAAGTGAGAAACTTCATTCAGCCTGAAGCTAAATCGTCCTTGAAAGCGCCAAAAGAATAGAGATATCTACTGTTTTTTTTTCGAGCAGACGACAAAAAATCGTAGAAATTACTATTTTTTGAGAATATTCATCAGCGCATATATTTTTGCGAATCAAAATGTACTTTCGTGTTCCCAGACGCGCTCTGCTTCTTATATTATAAAATATTGCATATTTAATATTTATTATAAAGGAATTTAACTCCGTGACACTATCACTTTTTTCTCTTCGTTTGTTTTTGTATTGTTTTTTGGTGCTTTTAAATACGATTCCGTTTCATACGGAATGAAGTTCTGTTGTTTTTTCTGAAGCACGTAAATATGCAGAAAAAAAACAGAAACTTTATTCTACCTGAAGCGGAATCATTTTCGAAATCTCCAAAAAACGATTGAAAAACAAACAACTTTTATATTAACAAGAGGAAAAAGTTCGCACGAACTCGTAAATTAGGCCCAAGTTCAGATTAGATTCCGGATCTGTCCCGGAATTACACGTTTTAACGGAACGTAACTGAATTGACCAAAGAAAAACACTATATTTCATAGGATGAAAACGTTCTCATTTTGACAAGTTAGGTTATCTGTATCAATTTGTTTCTTACATGAACAAGCGAATTTGCTACGTTGTTACCAATTGTTACGTTCGAAATAAAACACAATAAAGGATTTGTTGATTGAAATAATATTTTTTGCAAGTTTATTATATTTGATTTGAACAATGGCTAGCCATGAAGAATTAATATCGCAATTTACAGATGTGACTGGCGTTGACGTCGAAAGAGCTAATTTTTACTTAGCATCATCAGCTTGGCAGCTTGATGTAAGAACAATTCTTAATTTTCTGTCGCATTTATGAAATATATATTATTTTTGTTATTATTTTTTGTTATTCATTGGTATATTTTATAAGTTAAAATTAATATTTTCACTTAGTAAACATTCTAGTTAGTCTTTGTTTATTATCAAGAGTAAATAAATAATAAAGTCAATATTTAAATATTGTTTCTTTTCCTATATTTTTATTTTTAATATTTAGATTCTATTTGTAATCTAATCATTTATTCTAGTAAAGTCTATAGGTATGTAGTAAAGGAAAGAAAATATTGTATATATATAGCAATCAATGTCATCTATACACAATTATTGTCATTTTTACTAAAGTTTTGCTAAAGTTTACATACAAACCTAGAAAAATAATGTCATATGAATAATGAAAGTCAAATTATTTTAAATAAAGTATTTATGATATTTTACTATAACTGATGGGATATGTTATGTTTATTAATTAAATGTAAATTAATCTAGTAATGATGGCTTACTTTATTCTTTTATATAAATATAAGTTTATATATCTTAGGTTGCTTTAGCCAGTTTTTTTGAGAATAATGATAGTGCTGGTGCAAATAATGAACCTATGGAAGTTCAAGATCATGATGATTTTCCTGCTGATTCAGAAGGGATACCAAAACCTTTAGAATCTTCATCAAGTAAAGCCTCTTATAAACATAAATCAAATAGAAGATTTGGTACAATTGACAGTTTAAGAAACAGGGATAGTAGTTCTGATGAAGAGGAAGGACAAGCTTTTTATGCTGGAGGTTCAGAACATAGTGGTCAACAAGTCCTTGGTCCAGGAAAAAAAAATGATATAATTAATGATATGTTCAAACAATGTCAAAAACAATCAGTTGCTCCGGAAAGTAGATCTAGTGGAGCTCAGAGGCCAAACACGTTTGGTGGAACTGGTTATAAATTAGGGCAAACTAGCAACGACTCAGAAGGTTATATCTTCATTATTTTATATAAATACTTAATCTGATAATTTTTATTGTATGGAATTAACTAGTTATTATTATTGTAAAAAATAACATTTGCTCATTAAAACATAAATATACAGGGTGTGTCATCAAAATCTGGACAAAATAAAAAAAATTGTTTAAGTAAAATTTTATTACTAAAGTAATAAAAATTATACCCTGTATGTTTTTTGTTTTCATTATTCATAATAAAAATATAAGTTTCATTGTAATTATAGGTATAATACAATTAATTTAGTAAATATATAAAAGTAATAATTAACACCAGATTGAGATTAAGCATAGTTTTTACATTTTTTATTTTACAAAATAATATTTTACATATAGTTGTTTCAGGTTCCTCAGCATCATCTTCAAAAGCAAATTCTGGTTTAATAACTTTGAAACTTTGGCAAGATGGTTTTACTATTAATGATAGAAATTTAAGATCATATTCTGATCCAGAAAATAGAGAATTTTTGGATACTATAAAAAAGGGAGAAATTCCAATGGAATTACGACAAGAAGTTCAAGGTGCAGAAGTTCACTTGGACTTGGAAGATCATCACCATGAAAATTATACTCCACCTAAAGTAAAAGTCAAGGCATTTACTGGAAAAGGTCATATGCTAGGAAGGTCTGAAAATATGATAATAGAAATAAAAAATTTGACTCTTGTAATTTTTAAATATATTTATTAAAACATTATTATATAAATTTACCCTATATCATTGTCTTATATATCTAATTTTGTAGACTAACAAATGTTTTGTTACTTATTTTGTTTTATAATTTAAAAGTTAAAAGAAAAACATTTTGTTTCTTTTAGTCCATCTCCTGCCACAGTTGGTACAACCAGTCCAGTTCTTCCTGAAGATCAAGCTGCTAATGAGGAGCAAGCTCGCAATCAAATAAATCTTGACACTTCTCAACCATTAACAACAATACAGATTCGTTTTGCAGATGGCAGCAATACCAGGGTTCAATTTAATTTAACACATACAATAGCTGATATTAGACAATTCATTGTAACGTATCCTTTAAAATTTAATGCGATATATAATATAAAGTCCCATCAAAACTTGGGTGGCTTACCTACTACACAAATCAGTTTAAGTTAACAGCACTGGCATTGAAATAGAAATAGCAAAGCATTTATACTAGATGGTTTTGTCCTCTCATCACAAAAGGATGCAAATGTTCTAGTACAAAGCTACTAACTTTAACTGACTTATTTAGTAGATATGCTGTCTGACTTTCAATGGAACTGGATTTACGTATCTGCAAGCATTTATATGTACAATACTGAGATATAAAATAATTAATGCAATTTTAACTTTTACAATATAGGTGTAAAATATTCATTACAATAAGCCATTTAATTATCTTTTTTTATATCATTAAAAATTTGCTCATAATATGTTTTCCTTAATTAAATAATATTTAGTATGAGACCACAATATTCAGCAAGGGAATTTGTACTCTCAACCACTTATCCCACCAAAGAATTAACAGATGAAACGAAAACTATTGATGAAGCTAATTTAAAAAATTCTGCAATTATGCAAAGACTCAAATAATTCAGATCATTTATTTCATTGTAGATTAATAATTGTAATGGGAATTATTTAAAGAATTGAAACTCTTAAAGATTGAATTTCTACAAGACATTTATACACTTTTCTATTACTATATGAGTATACAGTTTGTAAAAAAATCCTTTTTGTTTCTTTTTTATGTCTTAGTTTTGTTTATTCTTAAGTTGATGCAATAAACATTAATCAATAGATTAGGATGTTCTTTGTTTTCATTAAAAATATGTATAATTAATTGATGTAATTAATCCAGCACCTTTTTTCAATACGAAGGATTTTTAAAATTTAAATAACTGAATCTTCGAATATATAATTGAAAATATTTTATTGCAACAAATAAATAAATATATTGTAATTTGCCATTCATTAAAACCCTGTAATTATAAGTTCACTCGTCTTTGAATATAACGGTCGCTCTGGGAAGTAAAACTGTGCAGCCATTGAAAGATATACAGACGGAACGCATAAGGCAGTTTGTAAATATTTCAAACCACTAAATATATAAACAAATCACGTATTAGAAATATTAAAGTATTAGAGATTAAAGGTTATGTTTCTTTTGTTGACATGGTCATTTAGGGACTTCTGCCTGAAACTCCCTAGCCTCTTCGCTAGTTGGTTTTATTTTTATTGCGTACTACAACTGATTTCGCTTTTGTGAACGCAAATGAACACAGTTTTTCGTTTCTATAAATTAAAAAAAGACAGAAAATTCTTTTTATATAAATGCATCCCTTTTTAATTTAAAATGGCGTATTCGGAAAATGACATAATATTTTGTGAGAATTTGTCTCTTTTCTTTTTCATTTAATGATAACTTGAAAGAGAGAAATGAAACATCAATAATATTTTCTGAAAATCATTTCCGAATACGCCAAAAAATAGTTCGATGTGGAACACGCCACTACATCCTGACCATTATTTCTAAGTTGGCAATGCTACATCATACATGAGTCACGTGATGTGAGATTGCTACCACGTTGTGGCATCAATATCATATAAATATACAGAACCTAAGCTATTAGGCACTTTTTCTTAATGATTAAGTAATTACGCATTCTTGTATTTTTGTTTTGTTTTGAAGTTCTTTTTTATTAATCACAGCCATTATTAATTATTTGAAGAGAATTATTGATTCAACTTGGCCGTATTTAACACGTTAAAAGCAAGTAAGTATTAATTAACCCAACTATACATCTTGTTTATAAATTATATGAATGTAATTTAAACTTTAATTAATAACAGTTATGTACGATCAAGAAGAAAAGGTTCTGGATGAAGAACAATGGAAAGTCGAAGCTCAAGCTGTTATAAATGATGTCAAAAATCATGTTCGAGAAATCAGCATATCTCAGAAATTGAAAAGTAGTGACAAATATATTTATTTAAATGTAACTACTCTCGAAGGGTCAAATTTCTGTGTTGAATTGTCTGGAAGAGGTTTTCATATTGTAGGAAATAAACATGATCACACGTCTACTAGGATTAACAAAAGATTTGAAACTCCATACAGTGTACTTAAGTTTTTAAGTCCAAAGTATGAGGAATCCTTCCAAAATGAATTATTTGCTAAATTGGCTACTTTAGAAAAGTCTAAAGAATAATGTATTTGTTGTACCTGTTAAACAATTGTCTTGTTGCAATATTTCAGTATTACAGATCCTTACATTCTTCAGTAAAATTTTATAAGGTTACAATTTAATAATAATATAATAAAATAATTTAATTGAACAAATTTCATAATTATATTGCAATATTTTTTATTACGGTGTATATATTTTGGCACCACCCAAATATTTATTATTTCTGTAATAATTTATTCAAATCTAATTGTTAAAAAAAACTTTATACATTTTATCAATTAGGCAATAAAAATATTATTTTATTTAAAATTAATTAAGATAATTTGTGTAGCCAAAGATCATTTATAATTAAGATATATTTAAATTTAATATTTAAGTTGTATATAATTATAAAGTTCTATATAATTTAATAGATTATAAATATGTATTAATCTTTTACAGTGAACTTGAATCTTTTTTTAGCACATAAATTATGAATCATTACTTAGTTATTGTATTAATAAAATATAATTCCTCTGAAAATACAAATAATTAAATAGAACAAATGACCAATGGTATTAATAAATTTAACTGTTAAATTGATTAATTTCTTATTTTAAGCTTATTATTACTTTGCTTAATTTTGTATAAATATATATTTAATTTTTGTATATATATTTAATGCGCATTTAATGTTAGACATTAGTGATTTTATAATCTTATATATAATTTTACTGATAAATAAACATTGTATTTTACAACAAATATATTCCTTTATTAATTTATAATAATTTATTGTGGGTTTTACCAGGAATAAATTTTTATTACAAAATGTACATTATAATCATAGCTTTCAGTTAATTTAAATTGTAATACATAACAAAATTTTAATATTTTTTATAAATAAAACTTTATTTATTTATAAGTTAAACTTTATTTTATTATGACTCTATAATTTTCAATAATCAAATCAAATCACGTTTTATTTATACAACAATTATTGTAAAAAACATAATGACATTTGAATAAAATAATGTTTATAATTATGTATATTAAGAATGGATTAATTTGTTGTGCATTTTTTAAGTATTTTTAGGATGAAATTTACTTTGTTATTCTGAACACAAATAATTGTTGTCATTTTAATATAATATAACATTTGCACCTTAACAAAAGAATATTGACAAAAATTAGCAGTTCAAATTTGGCGCGTGTCAGAGCAAGCTATTATTAAAAGTCACTAGATTTTTAATATATATATATTCCCTGCTTACTTAAATAAATCGTGTTTCTTTCCAGTATATTTCACACTCGGACTGTCTCTGTCTGCGTTAGTTTGATGTAGACATTGACAGATATTTGATAAGCTCGTGCTTCGTAAATATACAAAGATCGAGGGATTTTTTTTTAATGTACCGCAATGCACAAAAGTATTTGACGACACGCATCATCTTTGATACTTTCACATGCCCCCAGTATTGCATATCCACCGTTGAGAATGCTTGCGATTGATTTGTTGTGATACTACGAAAATCATTCCGCAGCGATGACACACCCGTGAACAATGACTGGGTTTACCCTTTGAACGAAGCGCACAAACGGCGAAGGTTCGAGCGGACTTTTTTCGCGTCTTACGATTATGAGAACGCGGCTCCGAATCATCGCTGCGGTCTTGTGATATGCGCGTCTGATCGCTCGCATCGTCCTTCGTTTAATCGTGCTCACGTTACAAATACCTGCCAATATTCGCTGTCATCCGATCAGCTGATAAGAGTTGAAAACGGAATCATTTGACAGGTCAGTAACTCTAACCATTTTTCAACAACGTATCGTTGTCGTACGCAATATAAGAAATCATCTCTCGGAAATGTCACTTTACTGTTAAATATTGGTATTAACTTTTGCTTGCAATGAATTCTATGATTGTGCTCTATGAAAATTGTCATTTTAATAAAATAATAAGCATGAATACCGCGGCAATGTCATTTATTATTTTCATGGAGCATGGAAAAGTAAATTGTGGTATAAATAAATAAATATATTATAGAGAATGAACATTTTTATTCAATAATGAAACTTGCTCAATAACATTAATTTTTACTTGATTAAGTTTATCATTCATTAATTAGTTTTTATCAGGTTAACAGGTGTATTTATTCTTTGTTGTAAACAAGTCATATTTTGATGTCAATAACCTGGTAAATACCGTGTCACTAGTGGACATTGATAAATTCATTTTCTATAATTATAATACTTGATATGATTTTGATTAATATAGATGTTCCAAAATTAAAAGCTGCGAGTTTCAACCAAAGTTGCTAAACGATCACCATAGGTGTGATCTGTATGAATCATCGGTTAGGAGATTGGGTCGCAAATCAGTAATATGCAAACCTTGTCTCAAATAATTTCTTGCTCTATTAATCACCTGAAAATTTTTAACTTTGAGATTCATCGACAAGTTGAATGAGAAATTTTATCGTTAACTACAGGAACAATTTTAACAACTGTTGCAAAAATGAAAGTAATTTTAATTGGATAATGTGCTTTAAAAAGTTAATGTTTGCTATATATGTATGTCCATATTTCTGTTTTTATCACACAAAGTTCAAAGTTGAATGTTAATTTTGATTTTTGATGTATAATTATTTATTTCTAAATCTTTAAAATAATACATTTTATTAAGATTCATAAGTTTATTAAAAATAACAATGAACTGTATTAACTACATTAATGAAAAAATAAAATGTATTTTTTTCAATTTGTTGTAATATATAATATTATTGTATTCATAATATTTCATAATTAATTATATAGATAAGTTATTCCTTGAATGGTATTAATTTAATAATTGAACATTTTTTTAACCATCAACACAATGTTGATATAAGATACTTTTAATTAGTAATATTAAATATAGCTATAATTACTCATTAATTTTTTAATTAACTTTCTTTATTATTCTACCCAAATTATTTTGTATTAATAACATTTTATATTACAGATAGTGCAAATGCACAAACATCAAATACTACAGTATCAACGAAAAAGGAATGGCTAGTTTGACAGTAACCACATCAAGTAAAAACAGTTCACGTAGTGTTTCACCAAATAGAAGTAACGTCTCAGGATGTCAGCAGCAATCATCTGTTAGTTCAGAACATGCTCAAAAATCCCGTAATGTTGCTATGTAAGTCTTATATAACTTCTTTATATAAAGCATGTAAATAGGTCAATTAAATTTTAAAACTATCTTTTAAGAAAGGATTAATTGTATTTAATTTTTATAAGTTAAGTGTTACAAGTGTAAGAAATTGAGTTTATAAACATTATTGTTGTTAATCCTTTATTGAAACATACTGAAAAAGTCAAACATAAGTAAATAAAAATATTGATATTTTCATAATACACTTGACTTCCACCTATTTGCTTTTCTTGCGACCGGAAACTAAGTGAAACGCAAATGTATGAATCAAGTGTATCCTCTGAATTTGTAAAGTTCTCCTTTTTTGGTATAAATACATTTAATATTAAACATAAATTAAAATGTATGAATATTTAAACAAACAAGGCTAATAATAAATTTTATAATACATAATATAACATATATAAATTTTTATTGCTATTTTAAATGGACTCTTTAACAGTATATAATTTTATTAATTTTAAATCGCAGATTTTCTAAATTACAAGATTATACACAAAAATAAGAAAGTTAAATTCAATAGTAATTAAACATTAAATAATAATTTGTTTAAGAAATTTGTTCATTAATAGACACTAATTATATTTCATAAAATATGTTCTAGATTTTAAATTGAGAAGCATTGTGACATTTTCAAATAAACTTATTCTATACATTTAATTTTGATAATTTTACCCCTGATGTATATTGATTTATTTGAATCTAAATTTAATGTTGCGCCTCTTTTTTTTCCCTAAGATATTATTAACAAAGTTTTATACTTAATTATAGCAACACTATTCAATAGATAATATGTTACAAAATAACATTGACGTGTTATAATTAAATTTATATGATAATATATATGTCACTTAATCTGTCATACTTTAATGAGTGTAATAAATAATGTAGAAAAATGTGAGGTAATTATTGCATAAAGAACCCCTCCCCCCGATCTATACATTCTTTAAATGAAATCGACGTATTTTTTCACGCTGATTATGAATCTGAAAAAATGCTTGCCTTTCCAAAGATAATGGCCAACAATTGGTAAAACTGGCAATTTTCCGCAAATATCTTTTCATAGGTGAAACATAGCTAATTTTTTCTTACGGAATCGCATTTAACACGAAAAGGTACACAGAAAACATGTAGGCATTATTTGGGTGTGAGGAGATTGTCACCCTAGAGATGATACAATATCTTTGAGAGTGCGAGTTGTTGACCCTTGAGTGGGGTGTTCTATTCAATAATTACCAAATGTGATAATATTTTATTAGCTTAAAGATAACATATTATGGAATATGTGCCTTATTTCTAATTACGTTAAAATTTACGTGCCATTATGCTTAAAACATAATGTTATACCGCTTATGGTCTGTTTGTGCATAAAATGAAAAATAGACGTTACATTATATTTATATAAACTGTTAAACAATACCTCCACAAATAGAAAAAAGTTCTTAACACCGCACCTGAAATGTTAATATCTTATATTTGTTTTTTACATGTATAATAATAATAATTTGAATGTTCAAATAATTAACTAGAGTTTGTTGATTATATTAACATAGAAAATTATCTTTGCAGTGGTCAAGCAACTGAAGGAAGCACTGGAAGTGGAAGTAGTGGCGGTGGAGGAGGCGTTGCAGGAATGAAGAGTAATACCAGACAAAGATCTCCTGGTGCTATGGCGCGTTCTGGAGATAACACAGATGACTCAAGTATGAACCCAGTCACTGCCGAAACAGAAGAGTTTGTGCCAAATATTCATCCACCCACTGATGAAGAAGGAGTACGTTTTTAATAACCAGATTTATTTACATTATCTTGATATTTTTTTACGACCATTAAACTTTTTAAATTAATTTGATTTTATTTTATTGTATATATTTCTATCACATTAATTAATGCTAAAAAATTTGTTTACTAATATTGAATATAGAGAAAAAGTTTTTATGTAGTTTTGAGTACTAGAACATACAATTTTCTTTCAATGAGCATAATAATACTTTTTCAGCATATATTAATGCAAATTAAACAACAGCTCAAGTTTTGTACTAAGATAATGGTGTAATGTTTCTTCAAAGAATAATTTGAAAGTTTATCTAAAAATGTATCATATTTTGTATGAATCATTTTTTGATATTGATATTATAAATTTAACTCCCTATATCACTTACATGTATGTAACTCTTATTTACACAATTCTCAGTAACGTAAGCAACTTTTTGTGGAACAGTGACAATGCACTATGCGATAAATAACACTTATTCAACACAAAAATGTTCACCGTATTAGCAGTGTGTTATTAACATACGACATCGCCTAATACAATTTCCAATCAGAATCATGAATATTGCGAATCATGCTGTTGAACGTACAAGAGTGTTTTACTTTAACGTCTACTTTAATGTAAATTTAGTTTATAATACTTTAAAATTCTATGTGAACAATGAAATGTGTAATCATTCAATAAATTCGTTACACGTTTGTATTTAAAAAGTCAATTTATTTATTTAAGTGTTAATCGATGTATTAACCATAATTTTTTTAGGAACCGTACCATAATACACAATCGTTCCTATCCAATGGGTCATCAGAATTAATAACTGACGATGTTGACTCTACTGCAACAAGAGTTCGACAAGCTATTGAACGTATTCAAGATAAAATTAAGAAAACTCGAGAATCTATAAGAACAGAACAAAAAACTCGAGATGGTAAGTTTTTTTCATGTATCTTATGCATTCACTTTAATTAAAATATTTCAAAAAAATTAGAACAGAAAGAGCTTTAATATAATTACAATATTTAACAGCAATGCATGCATAATGGTATTGTAATCACAATATAATCATATAATTTTACAACAATTGAAATGAAAATACTTGTGTATTTGCGTTATGATTATGTGAAACATTTTGAAACCTCCTTGTAACACATGCAGATCATTTCAAGCACTCGTGAACCAATAACTGTAAATTACTATTAATTAACTCGGTTCAGATAGAAGCTATCACGCAAGGTAATCCATGTTCAAAACAATGGGTCTGACACACTGCAGAATATAAAATAGTCGTTATGTCACTTACACATTGTTTTTATTGCACATACTTAATATAATATACATAATTTATTAACTTCCAATATTTCATTGCTTGTAATAACATGTTTTGCTGTGTATAAGATTAATAAATAATTCTATAAACTTAATATAAAAAATTAAGAAAATACAAATATGTTAAATTCTTTTTCAGAAAATGTTAACGAATACTTGAAACTGGCTGCTAATGCAGATAAACAACAACTCACGAGATTGAAAAATGTATTTGAGAAAAAAAATCAAAAATCGGCTCACAGTATTTCGCAACTTCAGAAGAAATTGGATAGTTATATGAAAAAGCTCAAAAACTACGAAGTAAATGGTGCGCCTACAAGTCATCGACAACCTAGAGAAATGTTACGCGATATGGGTCAAGGTCTCAAGTGAGTATTTGCATTATCTAAAGTTGGTACTCGTTAAACTTTCTGCGTTTTACTACAAAAAATCCGGTTTTTATTTTGTGTATGGAAAAATATCTAACTTATAATTATGTTGTTAACTGTATTATTTTTTAAATCCTTTCATGCATGAAATATACATGTAAACAGTTTTATGGACATTGCTTAGATTTTTTAACGTAAATTTTTATAGATATACCAATATAAAAATATTGGTCAAAAATGTAAACAAGTTTCTGTTTATATTTTGTATTCAATTATTATATTGGACTCATAATCGAATTTGTATTTATAAATAATATTTTAAATTAAGCAAATGTGTAGCAAATTATTTTAAAACTACTAAATACAGTACAGTGTAATTAGACTTGTAATTAGGTTTTAATTGTATTTTTTTTTATTGATTTAAATTTAGAGTTATCAATTAATATATATTTTAATATCAATTGCACTTGAAAAATTTTAAATTTAATGATTATAAAATTTAAGTATTAATTAAAACAATACAAAGAAAAGAGATTTTGATGCTTTGTATGAAAGGGTTAATTAAGTAATGAAGTTTAATTAATTTATTGACAAAATATTTTTAATTATTTAATACATTTAATAATAAAATATTTAAATGTATATTCAATAATTCGTTGCTAATGTTTACTAAAAGCTTAAAATATTGTAGCTAATTAGTATTTTATATTAATTATACTTACTGGTGTTATGAATGTATTAAATTTAGAGCCAATTGCCTTTTTGCATTAAGTGCAGGTATTGTATTTTGTAATACATGTGCCTTTTTGAAATTGTTAGAATTCTTACATTCTTTTATAAGTTATCATTTCTATTTAGTAGTATGTAATATAGTCAACTTCAGAAGATGAAAAAAATATACACTGAGAAAAAAGTAATAGTAAAATTTAAAACATTTTTTAATGGTCAAGAATGGGTAAAAAAGGCGGTCTATTGACAATATCTTTTAACAAGCAATGCAAATTAAATTTTTTCTTACAGAATCGTAATAAAATTATATAAATTAGTAATGTTTTAATATAACAATAATTACAGATTAAAAAATGTATAATAATATTTTTATAAATTAAAAAAACATTAATTCCGTGGAGATAGCACATTGACGCGAATTTTGCGAAGTGCTGAATTTTTAAATTAATAGCACATTACGTAACAAGTCCAGAACGAATATTTCTCTTATAAAACCAGAATGTTAGCAGCACTGCTGGAGTACAATACTGCAATGTTATTTTAAAACTTCATATATTCCTTTTTACAACTTCAACTATGAACTATAATTTGATGAATTATAAATGTTATAAACTATATTTTAATTATCTAATTTTTTAATTCCTGCATTTTTAGAAATGTAGGGGGTAACATTAGAGACGGCATTACTGGTTTTTCTGGGTGAGTATTATTATTTTTTTCACGAAATAAAATTCAATTACATTTTAAAACATATATAAATATTTATAAATATATGTTACGTATTAAAAAATACGAATACCAACTGATACAAATTAAAACACTATTCGATCACCACCTTAATGCTTCACCACCTTAACACGTTACTTATTAACAAAAAAGGTAATCATCGTATTCATTTTTATTGGAGGCAGATGGACGCCATCTTTAACAAAACCAGGGTAACCACAAGAAGATACCCAATAATCACCTTTTATAAACAATTATAAATCGTCGGAACGAACACTTTGAACCGATCATAATTAGTTATGCGCAGAGATGACAGAGGCGCTTCCATTCCCGATAAGTGTCTAGGTGGTGATCAAGCAGTGTATATCAGTATAGTAGTATGTTACAAATGTATACTAGTATACTATGTATTATTTAGAAGCGCAGTTTGCATTTGCTTTTGTATTTAAGTAGAATCATCATTATTTACATATCAAATAACTCCTATCAGTAAACAAATTGAGATTGATGGTCGAGTAGGAACAAATGCATTAGTCTTGAATCTGTAATAATTGTTCACTTTTTCTCTGATTACAGAAGTGTAATGTCAAAACCACGAGAATTCGCACATCTTATCAAAAATAAGTTTGGGAGTGCAGACAATATTCAAACTTTATCACGTAAGTATTTATTACAATCAAACTTTTACATTGGTGTACGTTCTGTATTATATTTACCAACCTAAAAATAATTTTCTATATTCTTAGATTCATTTCACATTTGCATACATTTTTACAATTTTCTATCAGTATATAATGTATATAATAATAAGGTGAAGTGTTTCATTAAAAAATGTTGTTTCTAAAATTCAATACATTATTAGATTTTAGAACTTTAAACTCTTGAGGTTGGTACAAACTAATAAATAATATGTTTTAATATATATATATTTATATATATATATATATATATATATATATTTATGTCTTTTTACTAAAACTTGAATTTTAGAAATTATTTAAAGTAATTATTCGAAATGAACATTATATTTACTGATGTTCACAAAGGAAAAAGAACACAAATGCTGCACATTTCTTATCACTAATCACAATAATTAGTGAAAAAAACAGCACTAGCTATTACAAGTTGTTGCACCTCGCTATTGGTAAAAATGTAATACTTGTTAAATATAAACTTTGAAATATAACTTCTCTATATAATTGTAATCAAAAGAAATGTACAGATTTATTTACCAAATTCGATTTATTTTAATTAATAATTAATTTAACATTGGTGTTAAACATTAATAATATATTTTTTAATATATGAATTTGATTAATAATTAAAGTTAATATATAATTAATATTTACATAATAACTTAATAATTATATAGATGTTCAGTAATATTATTAAATAATGGTTTTAATAATCTGTTTAGTATACTTAATCTGAATTTCTTTTGCTGCCACAAAAGCTGACAGTAGTAAGTAATGGATGATTACAGTAGAAGCTTATACTGTTGTATATGCTTTAGGTTATTCATCAATTAAATCTGTCCTCAATTCTATTACTTTGTTTGTCTTTTATACATAAATAAGGTTGAATTGATTTTCTAGAACAAATCAAATTACAATAATACAAACTTTTATTTAGATGCTATTGTGTATCCTTTTTTCATTCTTTTATCTTCAATTTATTTTCGTTGTCCAATACTGAAGGTTAATAGAATTAATAGAGGTGATAAACATTTCATAATTCATGAAATTGTAGTAGAATGAATTAATAATTAAAATTTACAATAATTCAATCTTTAACTTTAAAATTAAACTTCGTGAGGATTCTCATTATCTTTATTATAATTAAATGAAACAACTGAGAATCTTCAATGGTCGATAAAATGTTCTTTCGAAGTTAAATCAAATCTTGGTATTGGATAACCATCTAATGAGCGACCTCCGTGTCCTACAGATGGCTCGACTTTTTATGTAAACGATACACCGCATGCAGGTAATGGTGATAATGACAGTGTCGAGGAAGAGAAGACTCATCATGGTTCGGCAACGTTACCTAGCGGATGTGCCCTGGTCTCAACACAAAGTGCTGCTGTTATGAAGTTTCCGTCCGAAGAAGGCTCAGAATGTTCCAGTGTGACGAGCGAAAGTGGTCCAGGTAGTCGGGGCCAAACGCATGCTTGCCACGGCAATAACGCGGCTCTTAGTTTGAAAGCTATCTTTTCTGAATTGCAAGAACATAGAGAAAATTTCGATAGAATAAGAGAGAAGATTGATAGTTTTAAAGTAAGAATTTAAGATATCATATACATTATTCATATAAATTGTGTAATTGTATTAAAGATAATAGGATTTTATAATTATAGTTAGCCATTGTTACATATAAGTATAATAGATATTAATTAACTTAAAATTTTACTCTTATTTTTGTATTAAATTTCAGACGTTACAGCAAGATGTTACATATCTATCCTCTGCCCTTCAAGAAGAACGTTTTCGTTGTGAACGTTTGGAGGAGCAAATTAATGATTTGACTGAGTTGCATCAGAATGAGGTTGAAAATTTGAAACAAACAATTACAGATATGGAAGAAAAAGTTCAGTACCAAAGTGAAGATCGATTAAGAGATATTCACGAAATGTTGGAGAACTGTCAAACGAAAATATGGAAAATGGAACACCAACAACAACAGCATCAACAATACGTGACGCTGGAAGGAATCGACAATAGCAATGCAAGAGCACTTGTTGTCAAGTTAATTAATGTTGTTTTAACAGTACTTCAGGTTGTTCTCCTTGTAGTAGCGACAGGAGCTGGTATTATGATGCCTTTTCTTAGGACGAGGTAATTATTTTCGTTGTGATATTAAAAACATTATTACATTCTTACAAAAAAGCCAAAACACATTAGTAATGACGCAAAATGTCATTAACAAAAAAGTATATATTATTTTAAATAGGATAACTTATTTACTACAAGTAAAATTTTGCACACATTATGCGTTTTCTTTTAATCCCACGATTGTTGTAGCTGTATTAATTCTCAATTGTTCGTTTACAGGGTACGCATTTTAACCACGACGCTCGTTGTACTGGGTATTATTTTCGTGCTCAAGCAATGGCCTGAGGTACATGATGTTGGCAGTCACCTCATGCGCCACCTTAAACAAACTCTCGCCGTTAAGTAGCATTGTAAGTTGTACATTAAATCGGTATGAACCATTGTAAATCATCAAACTATAACTTTGCACTTTAGAATTATTTCTAATGAATTCTTGCGCGAATATTTCTCTTTGATAATATATCTTCTAATCTTCAACATAAATAAGGGGATAAAACAAAACTTTCAATTGTCTATATTAATGTCAACATCTTAATTATTAAAAGATCAGATGATTGCATTTTGATGAGAGATTCTAAAACATTATGAAATATATTGCTTTCATATTGCTAAATATATTGCTTTCATTTTTAATTAATTCAATCATTGTAAAAGGAAAAGTACATGAAATGCAAATACCTTTATAGTACATTACATAGAATAATGTACAGATAGAAATTAAAAAAATGGGAAATATGATGAATATTAAATTAGTCATTGTAGGTGAAAAAAATACCTATTTACAAACAAATGACACCTTCATTAATTATCAATACTGTAATTTTTTACAATTTTTCTTTCTACATTATTTTCGAGAATGTTTAAATGACATTGCCCATGAAACTTTTGATTGGGTATTTTTTAAGTTAAAGCAAATAAGGAATCAGTTTCTTCGACACAATATGCATAGGTGTGACTTTTATATAGTCAATCTTTGAAAGTTTAATTATTTTTATACTTATTTTTATTAAAAAAATATTTTATTGTTAAATTTCATATACCTTCTCATTTATTTGTTTTTTAAGAGTTATGTTTCTGAAATTTTATAAATAAAATTTGTTTTGCCAAATTAGAAAATGTTTTTATTAAATTAAATATTTCATTCAATATTATTATATTATATAATTGGACGTAAGAAACAATATTGTTCATTATTTTTTAGAAATCTTTTTATTTGTCAAAAGATAAAGAAACTTGTATCTTGTGCTTGGTTCTGAAATAACTCCTTCCAGTGTTTTTTACACAATGCTCCATTTTTCAGTTTAAGGATTGAGTTTAATTATTAGGTTGTTAATATATTCGTTATTTGCAACGTTGATATTTAATATTTTTTTGCGTCTTTTGATCCAAACATTAGATGAATAATTTTTTTCTGCCTAGCATAATATCAATTTCCAAATGTTCGATAAAGAGCTGTATGGTTGATAAACATGTTTAGGACAAATTTAAGTTAAACAATCGTTCATCAATCTAATCTAATTAAGAATGATATAAAATGACTGGTGTTGATAATACAAAAATTAATATTCAGAAGCAGTCAGTTTCTCTGAATTAAAAAATGATTAATACAATACAGTATTATCAATACAATATTTTTGAATTTTAAAAAAATTATTTATTTATAATTATTTATATTATATACAATATGCACCATTTTCAAGCTCTTATAAAAAGTTATATTGATTCATGTTATTCATTAATATTAAGGTGATTCTTCAATGTAATTTATATATTAAATACAAAATTTTCTAAAATTATGTAAAAATAAGAAATCTTTGGTTATACTTTATTTACCAAAATGTAAATTAAAATATAAAAAAATAAAGTTACATATTGGCAAACAAAGTACATTCTTTTTCTCATTCTCACTTTTACATTATTTTATATCAAATTTAGGTGCAATTCTGTTCACTAGTTATCCCTGGGCATAGAGCAGCGTTTTTGACATATAAATTGTACTAAAAAATCACCTTAAGATCTGAATTAAATTAGTAATCAAAATATTTTATTGATTGTTATAACAAGCTTATGTTAAAATACTCATAAAATATGGTGCTATCTCAAATATTTTTGTTCTATATATATAACAGTACATAAAACTGAAATTATTACCGTATTTCTGTAATATTTATATGTTTTGATATTTAAAGGTTATAAGTCATATATTAACGTGGACCAATGACATTCATTTTGACAAACGAAACAAACAAATATTCAATTTAAAATTGTGATTCTATCATACAATATAATCATTTTCACGTGATAAAGACTGAATGATTGATTTCCCTTGATTATAAATTATGTTCAATAAATATTAGAAACTTTAGAGGTAAAGAAATTTGAAAATTATTTGCAAGAGTCGTTAATTATTTGTATACATATACATGTGATGTTAACATTAGAATAATGTCTTTGAAAACAAGAGTTTAGTTATATTGTTATTAGTTATTTAAAAATAAATATGATTAAATTTCAAGGCAATCTTGAAAGTTACATCATGAATAATGTGAAAGTATGGAGCTTCAAAATCATTAATTTTAGACTAAAAGACTATTGTACCTTTAGATAGACTTTTTATATCCACATTTTGCTTTATAATAATAAAATAAATAAAATAGTAAATTTTTTAATACGAATCATTGTATGATTCCCTTTCTACTCTCATTGTACGCTTCACGAACTGTACTCCAGTACTACCTGACCAAAGTGCTTTCTGCAACTCTGCAACACAAAAGTAATTTTATAAACAGTCGATATTCCGCTCTCTATTCCTCTTTCATTACAATATATCAGATCACTCCTTAGTTCTCCATCTACAACACTCTAGCATGACACTGGTGTAATCCCATTGCTCCTCTATACTCAGAGAAAAAATTTATTAATTTAAAATAAATAAGTTTTCTCATCATCCTTAAAATGTAAAGCTCAACGTAAAGTTGTAGCTGTTAGATAAAGTGCGCGCGCATCCGCGCCAAATTTAAATGTCAAAAGAAAATGAATTATTCGTATGAACGGATTTTTAAGCAAAAATATATAATATATAATAAATTAATAATATAAATTAATAATATAAATTAATAATATAATATTCAAACGAAAATCCATTCTCTCGTGCAAAATTTACAATCCTACGGCTCGGCATATAAACTTCGCAATAGATGTGGATTTTCACGAATTTCCTGTGGTTATTTAAAATTTATTAAAATGAAATAAATATATTTAATAATATTTTTATTTAAATCAAATAAATATTTATTAGGTTAGTATTCAAATGATAGAGAATATTTGTTTCAAAGTATATTTCATTAAAAATAATAAATTTTTTCTCTGTGTGAATGCTTTGCAAATTTAAACAACTCTAAAATAATAAATAACATTAAAAAGACGAGACTATTAAAAAGCAAAACTATAGTGCTTGCTTCGTAATGTGAAGTATTATTCATAATAAATTAATGGAAGTATGGTCTACATCGTTAGAGACTGTAGTATCTAATTAAAACTTCGTATTCCATAATTTTTAATGTTCGATTTATATAAAGTGTCCAAATTAGATTTTGAAATTTCATGTGGTCTCTTAGTTAAACAAAATATAAAATTGTTTTAAGAATATTGATATGATCAATATGGTCATAATAATATATAATGTCACACCTTTGCATAAAACAAAATGAACTTGAATTGGTTCTTACATAATTTAAATATCTGTTTATAAATATTTACAATTTTAATTTAAAAAAAAAAAACAAATATGACAATTTTTACTCATTTTGATTTTCATTAAAGAAGAATTTTGGATATAAATAAATATTTATATATTTATTATATCGTTTAAAACTATTTTATCTATTTTCATTAAACATAACAATGAACATAATAATGTTTAAATTACGACTTATATATAATGTAAAGATTCGATACTTATATAAATTAACATTTTCGATACTATGTTAATATGATTAATTTATATATTAATTCATATATTAATTAATATAATCAAGTGCTTTCTGAATAGTTGAGACATTTAATATCTTTTAATTTTTCATTCATCTTTTTGTCTATCTACATTTTACTTAAAGTATCATAAATAATAAGAACTTCGCATGTATTCAATGAAAACTCTCTATATTATTATTTTTTAATAGTATATAATTTTTTTAGTATTTTCTTATTACACATATTTGGAATCAACTTTATTGTGTAAATAGTGTAATGTCTTTTATGGTGTCACAAATTCATTTAGGATTAAAGTTATAAATGTGTGGTGCTAAATAGTACCTTTGGACTTTCAGAAATATTTTATATTAATTGTTACGTCAAAATATTACGTAAATACCCCTTTATATCTGCCAAATATTTCTCATTTTTGTATGATTATAATTAATGATAATATAATTGTATAACAACACAATGTCTTATAATTATCAGTTACCAATGATGTACTGAAAAACACTGTAACTTAAATTATGTAATATGTGTGTAGAAAACATCATGCAATTTAATGCAAACAAAAGTGGTGGTATTATGACAAATAATTTAGTAATCTTATACAATTCAGTTTATATGATATTTTAATGAAAAAGTGTTATTTAATTAATAAAATTTAGATTAAATATTTGAAATTAAAGCTATTTGTTTTTATGGCACTGAAGAATAGAACGTTGTTCAAATTAAATGAATTGATAATACATACAAGGGCAAATACACAAAATAAAAACAATAACAGTCATTGTTATTGGTTTTATTTCTTTTCCTTTTAAGCACTCAAAAACAAGAGAAAGTGATGTTTTTGTACATTTTGTATATTGAAAACGTTTCATTCTTCAGTCCCATTAAGTTCTTACATTCTACACTGAGAGAAATAACCTTACGAAATCAAACCAGTAAGTATTGCAGAACCGTACCATTTTCCTGTTAATATACTTTTTTTGGTTCAAGCAATACAAATATTTATCTTGAATTAGCAACGTTCATTTTTTATTGTTGAATGTATTCAACACAAAAAATTTGATTACTTTTTTCAATTTAAATAAAATTAGAGTATAGGCACTTTTCTTTTATTGTAACAATGTTTTTGTTAAGCAAAGTTGATTTTTATTTAATAACGATTCGTTAATTTTTAACTGTTAAAATAATATAATGTTATAAAGTCTAAATATTTATACATGTGTATATTTAATAATGCATATTTGCTTACATTCCAAGTTATTACTGCATCCTATGACAATAAATTGTATTAAATGTTGTATTAAGTTTCAAATTTTTCAAAGATTTTGAATAAGGTTTTAATTAAGACTACTAAATTTGAGTGCATACTGAACATGGTTTATAAGTATATGTAATTAATTCACATTTGAATGTTGCCTTCGTTAATGTGATTCTAATAATTGCAACCAAATATTTCTCTCAATGTATTGTACCCATTTTTATATTTTAAGTAAAATCTATTTTTTATCACATTATAAATAAATTAATATTATATTTATTACTGTAAAATTAATTTTATTCTTATAAATTAAGTATATATTATAAATAATTTATATGTATATGTATATATACACACATACACATATATATGGATGTGAAATATATATTTCGAAAACCTGAAAAGATATTGCGATTTTGAGGACGTCTTCAAAATAGTTATGCGTAAAACAGTCGTTTTGAAAACTCTACCGACCAACACGGCCTTGGGCCCAGCGTTGTTAATTTAGTTAGATTTTAAAAAAAATAGATGGCGCGGGGGTGTAGTTCCCACGCTAAGAATATTCCATAAAAATTAAAAAATTATAATATAATATAATTTTCAAGAGTGTAACTCATTGATGTTGATGAAATTGAAGGTGTGTTCTTGAAATATACTTTCATGATTCTATATATATATATAAGTTTGAACAAAACTTAACTTTTATATCGATATTTTATCATAGTATTTTAATTTGACAAAATTCTTTGTTGAATCCTAATGAAATACTTCTACCCATTACCTATATCCATTATGTAAAAGATATGATAAATTTCAAATTGATTAATAAGGTATGTGTATAATATATACATGTATACATAAATAAAATTTTGACTGAAAATTATTTATAACAATATACATTTATTTCATTTGCTGAAAAAATATGTACAAAACAAAAAATTGAGAATATTTATCGACATGTAAGTTGCAGTTTTATATACACGTATATAATCATGTGATGCTTTTGTGAGTTTTTAAGATTTGACGTAATAAATTGATGACGTAGCGAGGACCCCAATTTTACGCTTGTACATAATCAATACCGATCCAAAACTGTACAGAATATTAATATAGGGTTATGAAAATTCGGATTAGATTTAGTTCATTCAACAATAATACACCATTTGTCTCTAGCCTGCTTTTATGATTAGATGTAACGTCAACGTATATGTATGGTAGTTATGGATATGTTAATCTATAAAATAGAAGCTGAACTTTGCAATTCTACCATATTTTTGTATAAATTCCTTTATTTTCTGTTATAACAAAATTTATTTCATAAATTTGCAATAAAACATGATATAAATATGTACATATATATATTTATGCGCACCAACACATATTGTTATATTTGCAATATTGTAAAAATTAAATATGATTTAAATAAATATATACAAAACGTTATAATTCGCAGTATTTGTTATAAATAAAAAAATTCTTTAAGATGGGAAAGCTCGTAGAAATTCAATTTTAATTAATTTTAACTTTAGCGTTAAAATTGTATTGCATAATATTGTAATATTTCGTTAAAAGAGATTGCAATGCAATATTTTTACAATACATTATTTTAAATCTTACTGAAGAAAATGTTTTTATGTAAACTGAGAAAATTAAGATTATTAAAATTTACATGTTTTAATAAAGCAGCACTAATAATAAAGTATTTGTTCTTGCTTAAGCACATAATTTTCGAAAAGTTTTCCCACCTTCAAGATTATGAACTAAATAATATGTTTGACTTTTGCAAATCGCCGATAAAGTATTTAAAAATGGTCCATAATAGCGCTCGAAGGATGCTATGTAGTGATAGAAAAGATATCACAATTACTCTGTGAGGGGTCCTTTGCAGAAATAAAGTAGACAATTATGCACATACGTTTATGAAATGAAAAATTCAATTGTAGTTAAATAAATTATCATCGTCAATTGTAGAAAATTATTCGTCCGAATGAAATCTTTTTACACGAAGATTCCATTCAGTTTCAAAATGTTTACAAGTTCATGTATCATTTTATTTATAAATGTACAAAAAAAGTTTTTGAATTTATATGTTTCATATGAGATTCACGAATTATATTTGTGCTATATTAACTATATAACTTGTAAATTTTATGAAACGCGTTGCACGAGAATTATGTAAGGTATGTGAGCTGGAGATGAACGTTCTTTAATCATATTAAATAGAAAACAATGTTCTTTTAATGAAAAAGCAAATTTCTATGTCATGAAGTCTGAATAACCCTCGTTTGGGTCGAGTATTACAGAGTCTGTGAACAAGATGTAAAATTTAAATGTAAAATTCGTTACAGTGGTTTCATCTCCAAAGCAATTATAAATACAAGAACACAGTAGATATTGTAACTTTTATAGCGAAAAGTTGATGGCAGCGAATCATTTATTTGTAATACGCGTCTATTATGGTGGCGCTTTTTAAAGAAAAATAAATGCAAAAAAACGTATTATTCTTTATTTTACAAGCTTTATAACATTTACATCAAGAAAATTATTATTTAAAATTTTATATTCATAGTACATTGAACATGTACAATTCGTTTTTCTTTTCTTTTATATTTTAATAAAAATGATATATTAAATAAATATTATGTATGAAAATTTTTAGCAAGTAAAAGTGTTATGCATTTGAATAATCTGCATTCGTTTGCATAATAAAAAATATTTACAAAAATTGTATTACAACTTCTGGCAACATTTGTTAAACACGATTCAGCATTCTTATAAAAACTTTTCATTTAAATGTATAGTTAATATTATTTATTTTGAACTCGGACATGATATTTCAGAATAAAGTGTTTTCATTTATTTTTAAAATACTTTATTGTTATTTTTTATAAATTTAAATTCGAGAATACTTATATTTTATTAAATTAATAAGATTTTTTATTATAGCTACTAGAAAAAGAACAGTCAAAAATATAATGCTTTCTATTATGAAAAGAAATTTTGGTATTAGAATTAATCATTTATCCTTTATTTACTTTATTGCAACTACTATTTAATCTTATCGGCCGTAAAATAGTACTCATGCCACTAGGTACGAATGATGGCGATTCTCAACAAGTGCGGTAATCACACGAATTACAGTGGTAACTCCCTAGTGGCACAAGTACTATTATTAAAAATGCTTACATTAATATCATTTGATGCGTATTTTTATGAAGAGTCAAATAAACAGTTTCAGTCATATGTTTTTCCTGAGATAATATAACAATAATTAATTATGAATGCATTATAGTTGAGAAAATTAATTTAAAAATGAAAATACTTCCATTTATTTTACACTTCCATTCCATTCCATTTATTTTGTTGTTACACTATAAAAGATAATTATCATAACTACAATTAATCATAAACTTACATTACACATTATAATATTATTTAAAAACAGTCTTTACATTTTTTGTTGATTTATGATCTTTAAACAAGTCAGTTAGTTGTCTTGTATTATTGATTTCAATTTTAATTATGAAAAATGTTTATCATTATTTAACAATCAATATGCAGTTATGTATAAACAATTCATTTTTTTCAACCATAAAGTATCAAACATCTTTTTCATTTTTAATAATTAAGTAAATTGAAAGTAGGCATATTATATACAATATTATATGTTAATAAAATTAGTCGATTATTTAAAAAAAACTGAGGGTATGTATAATTCGGGTTAAACTGTAATAAAAATTTTGAAGTTTTTAAAAATATCAATACATAAGAATACACGGAAAGAATTATGTTAATAAGATAAAGTTATATTAAAATTATTTTAATAAAATAAATTTTGAAATTAAATTTAAATTTAAAATTGATAGATCCATAGAGAAATTTAACAAAAGCGAAAGCTTCATTAATTTATGAATTATATTATCATATATTTAATATACATATGAAAAAAATGAAATAAACAATTAATGTACTGTAAAAGCATGTCACATCATTATTTACCGAAATTGTATATTTCCCAATTTAAGATATACTACAATAAAATTAACTCACTTGAAAATGACAAATGTCATTTTATTTTTATGTTTTTAATAAATATATTATATTTCCTTTTAAAATTATAAGGCGTTGTTGAACTGAAAATGTGATTTAATTTTATACAAATACAGTGCAATATATAATACACACTAGAAAAAATATATAGAATTTTCACTACCTAATAATAGTTTCACCACTATTCTCTGGTTGCTAAATTTAAAAATGTAATTATGACAATAAGAAACTATTTATTATGATTATGTATTTATAAAATATAAGACCTTAACTCTACGACTGCAGCAGTGTGACATCCTCTTAAGGTACCATGATATTATCTATGCTATTGGTAAAACAACTAATATAATAATTTATTATATAATAATAAAGATATGAAGTAAAAATTGAATCACGGCATTGATGTACCAAGATTAATAAAGTAATTTTATTAATAGGAAAAATAAAACAATAAAAGTAACAATACACATAGTTAATTTAATAATAAACCCTTAAGGTATGGTTTTTAAATTAGATCAATCAATGGCAGCCTCGTTTTTTATTGTGACATTGTTTTTACTATATCATTTTTTCAGTGTGTAAATTTGTTTATAATATTTTATATAAATAATTATATAATGATTTTGCACATATTGTAATCGATATTATGACAATGACTAAAATTAGGGATAATTTTCAATCGTAAAAATGTAAAATTATTTCTTAAAACTGATTTTATATGCTTAAATGTTATGCATACAAATATATTGATCTTGTTTTTTATTAATATATGTTATTTAATAAAATATTTTTTCTATTATACTGTTTAATGAAAAACTCGTTTGATAAAAATCGGTTTAATAAAAAAACCATTTCGATAATAACTTAAAAGTACAGGAATTATACACTGCATAATAATCAGGACAAAAGAATATTTGCAACTTTTACAAAATTAAAACAAAACATAACATCTTCTTTTGGAAGCAGAACTTCTTATGGGAGGGTATTGCCCTTGTAACCAACTTCAGGTATGACGAAATGGCAATTTAGAGCATTGCTAAAATTTTGGAGTACTATCATGGTAACGTTTGGACTGGTTATGTTTAATTTAAATTCAAAGCTTTGATCAATTTCATGATATCATAAAAAAGTTTTACTTCTCTTGTGTGGTTCACAGAAAACATACTGTTTTTATTTATATTAGTTTTTTATTTATTTTATATATTTAAAATTACTTTTGTAATTATTGATTATAAAAATTAAAATTTCACAGTTAACAAATATAAATTATTTTACTTGTAAATTTACTCGTTCGTGACTTTTGAAAGTCATACCGATAAAATACTATTTTTGTTATAAAAATGTAAAATGTTGCAAGTAAGAAAAGTCGAAGTGAATTTTATTATATTGATATATAAATATGTAAATTAATTACAAATTCTTCAAGCTTTATATCAAAAAAGCAATAAACAAGACATTCAATCTTTTTTGATTATTGTACAATTTAAATAAAGTCCCTAATAGTAAGAAACATTCTGAATTTTATATCGCAAATGTCCGTTTCTCGAAATGTCCCTGGAATATTAGCAGTATATCGCACGTCCTGGCTATATCCCAGGGATCAGTTTGGGAAGGAAAATTGTGATAATCTTCGTATGTTAATAGGGATATGAATGTTTTAAAATGCGACATTCTCATGACAAACTAGCTTGTGTTTCCTCGATTGCATTCTGCTTTGATGCAATTACATTGGTATTTGCTTCTGCTTTTATTTCATCTTTTGATGTTACTGCTACTGTAGTAACATTGTGCTTCTTTTTATGGCACATCATTGTCGAGCGAGACACAAATGTTTTACCACAAACATCGCATTCATAAGGCCGTTCACCGGTGTGTAGGCGCTTGTGGATAGCCATAGGACTAAATTGTGTGAAGGTTTTGCCACAAACATCACAACGATAAGGTCGCTCTCCTGTATGTGATCTTCTATGACACTGCAATGCTGCGCGTCGAGCAAAAACCTTTCCACAAATTTCACATTTAAAACTTTTTTCTCCAGTGTGCATTGTCGAATGAATTTTAAGATCAACGCGTGTCAAGAAACCTTTACCACAAACTTCACAGAGATAGGGCTTTTCACCTGTATGGATCCGTAAATGCGTGTTGAGGTAGCTTTTGCTAACAAACATTTTGTTACATACAACACAAGGATATTGGCGATTATCCGTATCAGAGTGAATTTTTTGGTGACTCTTACACAGACCTTTTGTTATGAACCTTCGACCACAAATTTCACACATATAAGGTTTAACACCCAAGTGTCGATTCTCATGATCAAGCAGAGATTGTTTTGTTTTAAAATTTTGACCGCAAGTGGTGCACCGATAAGGTTTCAAATCTGAATGCACTCGTTGATGAACAATCAAGTAGCTTTTGCATTGAAAGCCTTTGCCGCAAGTTGAACAATTATAATCAAATTGACCGGTGTGCGTCGCAGTATGTTGTGCCAGACCTTGAAATTAAAATTATTTAATTAACTCACTAATAATGTATATAAGATAACGAGGAAATGTATATAAAGCAGGGGCGATCATATATCAATTTTCATTCATATCTGTTTAAGCATTTCAATTTTGAATAATTTGTCATAAAAATAATTGACCAAAAAACCGGAATAGTTTTGACAGTATTAAATACCTTTTATAATGACCAATCTATTAAAAATTTAAATATATGAGAAAATTACATATTAAAACTTACCTATTTTACTACGAAATGCTTTTTCACACATAACACATTGAAATGGTTTTTCTCCTGTGTGTTTTCTCATGTGTTCTTGCAATTTGTAATTTGTACGATATTGCTTTCCGCACTGATTACAGATTTTTGGGGTCCACTTTTGCCGTACATTTGGTTGCTTTTTAGTTTCATCTTTTGTTTGATCTGTTGAATTTTGTGAAATAACTGTTTTCTGTCTTGAGGATTTTGTTTCCTTTGTAACTTGATGTAATTTTTTCTCAGTAAAATCACAATTTTGTTTATGTATCTCTAGCATTTCCATACTGGTGAAAAATACATCACATTCACAAGAACAGAAGTGTTGTTCAAAATGTGATGCTAAATTATTTGCATCGGATGATGCTTCATTACAAAATGGACAAACATACCAAGCAGCTCCCATGTCATCTATTGTTGGACTATTAAGTACAGATTCCAGAAGAGAGTTTTTTGCTGTTTTGTTATACTCTACCATAATTCTTTCATTATCAATAATAATTTGGCTTGTTGATGGTAAAGATTCTGCTTGAGATACATCTTGATCATCATTGTCACAATGGTTTTCTAAATCATTGCTTCCATCTGTAGATACTGTAAAGGCAGCTGATGCAACCTATAATTTAAGTTGAATCTTCAGATATAATTGAAATTTAAAATAAACATTTTGAAAGTAACATAAATTTTGTTCACCTTCATTGTTTAATTAACAGAATTATAGTTTTGTTAGAATACAATTTATACATTTTTATTTTCAATTACTTACATTATTATCAATAACACTGGACACATTATTTATCTGTTCTGATAATCTTTTTGATACATTCTGATATTCATTTTTTATCGCAACTGTTTCACAATAATGTACAATTTGTGCTTGAGTTTGGTCTTCTGGATTTATTGTTGTCACATAATTTATCCCTAATTGTCCCAATGTATCACTTACTGTTAAATTTTCTACAACAGCCATATCTTCACCAAGATGCATTGCTATTTGATGATTGGAGACCTTTAAATAATAATAGTTTTACATACCAAGTAACAATTCACTATAATAATAATCTTATTAAGTCTATAACATATAAGAATAATTTTGATATGTATTGTATTTAGAAGAAACAATATTGGAAAATAAAAACTGTTGAATATATTTACCATCCTTACTGTTTCACCATCCAAACAATCAATTCCTGTAACTTCTATGTTTTCTTGATGTCCAATTTCTTCTTGTACAACAACTTGTTCACCGCTACCAAGATCCATTTCATTCATGACTTGTATAGAGTGGATTCCATTTTCTTCACTATTTGTAGAAGAATTGACATGCTTTTGAATCTCTTCAATAGTTTCTAAATTATTTCTCATGTTATTAAAATTATCTTGCATTACTGGCAACTCCTGAACACCATTAAGCCTTTCAATTCTAACAACCTCTTCTTTTGTGATATCTTTCAACATTTCCATAAACATACCTTCGGTATGCAAACATTTTTCACGAAAGTCAAACAATTGGTCTAATTTAAAAGCACACTCCTCACATACCACTTTAGGAAGCTGATCAGTCATTGAGACCTGCCAAGTTATTGTGTAATAGAAAATTAAACAAAATTTGAGTAAACTTTTTTATATTATGTAATATAATTAATAAAGAGTGAAAAGCATACTAACTTTAAAATTATTAACAATTAAAGTATGACGGTTGAGAATATTTTTTAAACATGCTAACATTTTTAGATGTATTGTATGTAAAATAAAATGAAATGTTAACTGTTTTATATATAAAATGTATTATAACTTTGCCTTATTAAATAAATATAAATATTTAAATTATAAATAATTTAAAATAATGATATATAAGTAAAAAAATATATATATATGCGTGTGTACATGTATGCGTATATATATATACTAATAAATTAATCACCTGGACAGGAAGACAAGCTGCAATTTTCTTAGCAATATTACGCATTTGTTCACCGGCTTCAAAAATTGGTAGCCCCATTAATATGCCAGTCTTAGTAGCACATAATCGGCAAAGGTAATCGAATTCCTCGACCACGGTCATATCGGCGTCAGAAATAAAAGCCTTTAGTGTTTGACCGATTAATCTTTAATTTTCAGTGGAATATATGAATGTATGGATTCGTATCACAATTTGGAGATGTAAAATTGCACATTACGAATTCACAGATGTTTTTATAAATGACAATGCCCAAAAAATGTTGCTAATCGGCGAAAAACCATTATTCATCAATATACTAATTGTCAAACAAATCTGCGTTGATTTGTGTTCATGCTATATGCGACCGCAAAGTACACACATATATCTGCCATTTGTGAACATCAGATAGAATAGTTCAGTGGTGCCACCTGACAAAAAGTAGATTTAATAATAATCAAACAAAAGCATTTGCTGTATTGTTCATTTTCTACCTGTGGAAATAGACAATAGAGAACAGGTACAAAAACAAGTTGTGCGTTATTTGCTGTGTTTGTTTATAACAAAAAAAATGATTATTTATCATGAAAAGCGACGAAGTGGATGCGTAATTGTTTAAGATGAGTAATTACAATAAATTGATGTTAATATTAATCAAAATATTATAATATGATTTAAAAGTCTAACATTTGTTTTACTCTTTGTGTAAAATCAAGGAAGCATTTATCATAAAGAAAATTTATGTTATGTTTCGTTAAATAATAATTTTCTCTTTGCATGTATGAAAACGTGTTTTTACAATATTTTTATTGAATTAATTATTATTTATTAACATTTATAATTTTATTTACAATAAAGGAACTTCAACAAATATTTAATATTGAACATTTATCCTTATATATATGTATATATTTGTGAAACATACATTTTGAGGATGCAAAAAGTGATGGAACATACATTTTGAGGACTTTTTTCGATTTCGAGGACGTCCTCAAAATAGTTACACATGAAACAGTAATTTTGAGGACGCCCCCGACCATCACGGCCTTGGTTCCCATGTTGTTAGTTTAGTTAGATTTTAAAAAAATAGATGTCGTGGGGGCATATGTTCTTCACTAAGAATTTTCTATTGGTCAATTTCAAATTTTTCACAAAAATTAAAACATTACAACATAATATAATATTCAGGAGTGTAACTTGTGGATGAATTTGTGGGTGCGTCCCTGAAATGTGCATTTCATGAGTCTATATATATGTATATTATCAAAATGACATATAACATTGAAAATGTATCGATATCGAAAAATCTTGTATATTAACATCATTTTAAAGAACAATTTTAAGCTTTATTTTTTTCTTCCTAAATTTGTTATTCAATAATCCTAATAATCAATATCTAAATTGCAGTTAATTTAATTGTTATATATAATATTTAATTATTATATATATATATATGTCATATATATATATATATATATTTATATAAATAAAATTATAGTCAATTTTTATATAAAGCATTTTTATAAAATACTTTTTATTTATACTAAATTGGTCATATCTTGAAATAAACTTTAAATAATGTTTAATAATATGTTAATAAAATTTATTATTGTGATTGTAAAATCCAATTTATAGAATTAGTAAATGTTGTTAAAAATATAATAAAATATTTAGAAAATATTTTAAGTATTATGTATTAATTAATAATATATTTGTATTAAATGTTGTATTTTTATTTATCACAATAAAACCAGTATTCACTTAATTAGATTTGAGTAATTTATTTTTAAATACCTTACTTAATATAGTTATTTGAAAAGGATTTGAATTTAAGCGCGTAAGTTTTATAGTGGGGTATAAATTAAAATTTAGTGAAAGTGAGAGAGAAAGTAACTATACATACGCGGGAACTTTATAGCTTGCAGTTTCATATGTGAAGATCAGTACAGATAAAATATTTATAGCCCTAGGCTTTCAAAATTTCAAGTCAGTTAAGCAGTTGACTCAACTGTCAATGAAAAGAAGTAATCATGTGTATAATTTTGAAAATGATAAGAATGTTTACTCTATTTCTAATATATAATTAATTATTTAAATGTATCTTAATATATAAAATAGAATTGTACAATTAATATTTCATTTAAATTAAATGCTTGTGTACAAGGGTATAAATTTAGGAGCAGAGTTTAAATTGTGTTGAAAATGATCAGATTTTACAATTTAGTATTATTAATGATTGGAATTTAAATATATATATACTAATAAAGAAATGTAATAGTATTTGACTTGATATAATAAAATATTAACAAAGTTTTTGAGTAAGACAATCACACCTGACGAAACCACTTTAAGAGAACCATACAAATCTTATGCTTTATCTACCACAATGTCTAAATATGTAAATAAAACTTTGAAAAGTCAAAACAGTGAATTATGTTCAGTTTCAAATGTACACATTAGTATAAGTATTAATGATAAATGTGAATTGTCACAATGGGGATTACCGCCAAAAATTTACGAGGTACCATTATTATTTCTTTTAATAATGCCTAATATATTATTTATCATTAATTATAATAACAGGTATTAGATAATATGATACTTTTGCAAAAGTATTTTCTTTTAAATACATTATAAAATTAAGAATATCTGTTTAATAAATTGACTAAATATTTAAAATCTATAGGTAATTATATTTATTTTTTTAATTGGGATTTTTCTTATTTTATTATATGATAAGAATTTCTATTACACTAGTAATATTGAAAGTGTTCCATATTGTTTTTTTGTTAAGAAATATGAAAAAAATGGTGTTACAAAAATGTTTCCCTGGCAAGTAGAATGTCTTGCAAACAGTAAAATTTTAGAAGAAAATAAAAATCTTGTATATTCTGCCCCAACATCAGCTGGTAAGACATTAGTATCTGAAATTTTAATATTAAAGACAATTCTGGAGCAAAAGAAGAAAGCATTATTTATTTTGCCATTTGTGTCTGTGGTACGCGAGAAAATGTTTTATTTTCAGGTAAGCATAGAAAATTGTTTTTTATGTTTAAAAGAAAATGTTCTTGAAAATATATTTGACTTTATTGAATAATTTAAATGTGTTATTTATCAGGATTTGTTATCAGATAGTGGAATACGAGTAGAAGGCTTCATGGGTAGTGTATCGCCTATAAGAGATTTTTCATCTGTTAATATTGCAATAGCTACTATTGAAAAAGCTAATTCATTAATAAATCGCTTGACAGAGGAGGAAGAATTGACTTCACTTGGAATAGTCGTTATAGATGAATTACACTTATTGGGTGATCCTGGTCGTGGATATTTACTAGAATTACTATTAACTAAACTAAAATATGCTACACTGAAGTATGTTAGAATTAAAAAAGAATTGTTATTATCACAATGCTACCATTAATATCAAACTATATAAAAATGTGCTAATTAATTATAGAATGCAAGGTGTACAAATACAATTTGTTGGAATGTCTGCAACGTTGCCTAATCTTCCATCATTGGCTAAATGGCTTAATGCTGAATTATACAAAACTGATTTTAGGCCCATACCACTTGCAGAATATTGCAAAGTACTATTATGAAATAGTATAAACATTTAATTTTTTTATAAACTAAATTCTTTCTCCAATAATAATTTAATGTCTTTGAAATAACTAAAAGTTCATTAATTAAAAATTAATTAGAATAAAAATTAATTAAAAAATCATTACATTAAAATTGTTTGTTTATTATTAAAATGTTATTAAAAGTTTTATTTATGTTACATTGAATCTGTGTTTGTTAAAGATTGGAAATACTTTATACGACAATCAGTTTTGTCCTCTTCGAAATTTACCAACAATTTCTGAAGTGACTGAAGATGTAGATAATGTTTTTCAATTATGCTTGGAAACTGTACAAGATGGTCATGGAATATTAATTTTTTGTCCCTCAAAAAATTGGTGTGAAAAATTAGCTCTACAAATAGCTAAAGTATTTGCTAAATTAGGTATGCTTTTTATTAAATTTTATGTAATAAAATTATACAAGAATGGTTTATTAATTGCATTCTATTATTTCTTCTTATTATTATTTTTATTGTTGCTATTGTGTTTTTGTTATTATTATTATTATTTTAATTATAGGGCATTCAAGTTCATCGTATGGTACAATCCTTCGGGAAAAGTTAGATACATCTTTAATAAAGGAAACATTAGAACAATTAAAACGTTGTCCAGTGGGATTGGATGGTATTTTAAAAAGTACTGTTTCATTTGGTGTTGCTTATCATCATGCTGGTCTTACAATGGATGAACGTGATATTATTGAAGGTGCATTTAGGTATAAACTTATCATTTGATTGTAAATAGATTATGCAATTGTTCAAAAGTAAATAATAATAAAATGTTTTACGATGCAGAATTGGTTCACTAAAAGTTTTAACTGCAACTTCGACTCTAAGTAGTGGAGTCAATTTACCTGCTCGGAGAGTTATTATACGTTCTCCATTATTTAATGGTCATGTGTTAGATACACTAGTTTATAAAGAAATGATTGGACGCGCTGGTCGTATGGGAAAAGATACAGCTGGTAAACAATTTTAAGACATATAATTATATAATTACTTGTCAATTTATATAACATTTTAGTTATAAAAGACAATCATTAAATTTTAGGTGAAAGCATACTTATATGTAAGCCCAGCGAGAAATTTGCAGCTGAATCTTTATTATCAGCATCTTTAAATGCAATAGAATCCTGCCTTGATGGTTCTGGGTGTCTTTTAAGAACTCTTCTCGAAGCTATAGCAAGTCGAGTGGTACGCACAATTGATGATTTAAAACTTTACTTGGGATGTACATTTGCTGTAGCATGTGATGAAAATAATCTAAAAGATTGTGTATCAGATGCTATAAAGTTTTTAACTATGAATGAGTTTATAATGTAGGTATATATTGAAAAGTATATAAATTAATTTATAGTGTTGTGAAATAAAATTAATGTACTTATTTTAACCAGATTAAAAAAAACTGACGATGAAGATGCTCCGATTTTTCTTGAAGCGACTCCGTTGGGTAAGGCCTGTCTTTCAGCTGCAATTTCTCCACGTGATGGTCTTTACCTATTTGAAGAATTACAAAAAGCAAGACGGTGCATTGCACTGGATACAGAACTTCACATTTTATACTTAGTAACTCCATATGACTCTGGAAGTCAAATTAATCAGATCGATTGGATCAACTATATGGATTTATGGAGATCATTAGAAGATAGTGAGCGCAGAGTAGGATATCTTATTGGAGTGGAAGAAAGCTTTTTAATATCTGCTATAAAAGGAAAAGTTCACATAGGAAAAAAGGTACATTATGAAGAAAAGAAGAAAAATAATAATAAATATAAATTATGTTAAATATAATTATTATGTCATTTCAGTTAAATGTACATCGCAGATTTTACACAGCTTTAGCTTTATACGAATTAATACATGAAGTACCTCTAGGTGTTGTGTGTAAGAAGTATAACTGTTGTCGTGGTTTATTGCAAAGTTTGCAGCAATCTTCTGCAACATTAGCAGGTAGGAAATACATTACATATTTTAAAGTATTTTGTTTTTAATTAACCTTCAATCAAATTTATTTCCTTTTAAATGATATAAATAAAGTAATTTAATGTTTTTAAATTATATAATTTACAAATAAGCTGTAAAACATAAATTATACTAAGTTTATTATTAGGCATGGTTACACAATTTTGTAAGGAACTTGGATGGAGCTGCATGGAAGTGTTGGTATCTCAATTTCAAGCTCGATTACAATTTGGAGTATGCCGCGATTTACTGGACTTGCTGCGTTTACCCAGTTTAAATGGAATTCGAGCAAGAAGTTTGTACAAAGAAGGAATAAAAACAGTAACTGACTTAGCATCAGCAGATGAATGTGACGTTGAACGTGCTTTAAATAAAGCTATACCTTTTGAAAGGTATATTTGTTTCGATTTGTTTGTTTTGCTTGGTTTTTTTCTTATTTAACACTGTTATTTAAATTACTATCCTTTCACTTTAAATAAACCGTTAACTCACTGCAACTTCAGACATGTCATGAGTTTCTTAAGATAAAAAATATAAGAGATTGGATAATATAACGATATATTTAATTTATTTCAGTGCCAAAGATAATATAGAAGATGAGGAATATAATGAAGATGTTGCTAAAAAAAGGAAAATGAAAACAATTTTTATAACAGGTAGGGACGGATTAACTGCACAACAGGCAGCTGGTATACTTATAAATGAAGCTAGAGATATAATTCAGGTATATTAAATTTTCTTATACAAACATATTAAATTAGTAATAATTATTTTATTTGTTTTAATTCATTTTTATAGAATTCATTGGGAGTGAAAGATGTAAAATGGCAGAGTCAAGATTTAACTACATCTGTCAAAGTAGACGATTCGACCATTTTAAAGAGCAAGAATCTAATTGAATATAGTCAATCAACAATATTGTCCCCAAAAAAAATGCATTCAATGCATAATAAAAGTAATTGTGTACAACATTCGAAACTAAATAATCACTCAAGAATTAGCGATCATTTTCTTAGCCCAAATAAAAGTTTAAATAAGAAAGAATCAATTGAAATTGAACGTGAGATTCAAAATGGGGTTTATATGAAAAATGATGTAATATTAAGGTCTAATACTTCACAGACACCGAAAGAAAAAGTTCATATTTCTTGTGAAATTCCTCGAATTATAATTGAAACAGGAATAGAAGAATTGAAACTTTCAACAAAATTTGAAACGGAATTACAAGTAGAATCAGAATTACCTTCTGAATTTTTGAACACTTTAAATGAACCAAATGAATTGTTTCAAAAAAATAAAACAGATATATTAGATAAAACAAATAAAATGTCTAAAACAACAGACAATATTTCAAAATCAAAATTATTGGATTTTTCAAAAAATAAAGAAAATGTTGATATGATATCTTTTGGAACTCCTTGGTATAATGACGAAATATCCGATACAAACAAGATGAAACAGAACGAAGAAAACATAGATGTTAATATGAAAAACAACAATCTTGACGAAAAATTACCTTCATCGGATTTAAATAAATTTTCAAAAATTGTCTATGAATTATCATCTGAAGATATGTTTATACATCTACAGGATGCATCCATTAAAGATAAATTTCAAAGCTCCAGTTTTTTCGGTGATAGTTTCATGGATGTAGCAATGTGCGAAATGTTAGAGCAAAATGTATTTGATTCTGCATCCGAAAAATGTAGTGTATCATCTTCATTTAATACTGACGAAATTAAAACTAATGGTTATCATTATTATAATAAAAAGCAAAAATTATCTAATGATAATTGTCCATCTAATTTAACTAAAGAGACGAACAAAACGATAACTTCAGTAACATGGATAGATATTTCTTGGTCTTCTTTGAAATCTGTTGAAAGTTTAAAAGATCGAAAGAATATAGATGTTTTTAATAATAATATATTGCATTCAAAAGCAAAACCTGTTACAGTATCAAATCAAGATATTGAAAAAGATAACTTTAAGGAAAATTCAAAGATAATAAAATTAGTTGATCATAATAATATGAAATTTAAAATACAACCTGCCGAAAACATAAAACAGAACACGAAATCTGAACTTGAAACTTTTTCTAACGAGAATAAAAATAAAAAAATGCAAACATCAAAAAGAAAACTTTCAGATGCTACTAATACAATCAATGATAATAGTATAACTATTATGTCTTTTGATACCTGGGAAAACGATGCAAAAAAACCTAGAATTAGTTTAAATGATCAGGAAAATGTGTATAGAGATTCTTTGGAAATCTCAAAACAATCAAAGACATTAAAAAGAGACAAATCTAAAATTTGTAGTGAATTTGATAACATTTGTCCAAATGATTTTTTAAACAAAAATTCTCTAAAATCCACTACTAAAAGAAAATCATCAATTGAAGTTTCAGACAATGATGATATCATTAGTACTTCTCAGAGTTATTCAAAAGTAAGTGAAAATCCTTTTTCATCTTGTTCTAAAAAAGAAATTGCAACAAGTGGAAAAAAAAGGAATATGTCTGGTATGAAAATGAAAGTAGCATCAAAAAGTAAAAATATGAAAATTTCACAAATAAAAAATACTTTGAAGGATTCTAAATCAACATTATATCAACCGCCAGAAAGTTACATTCAATCTTGTGAAAGCCCATCTACAACAGTAGTAAATAGGAAATCAATATATACGAAAAGTGATGAAGAAATTACAGAAGAGGATTTTAATTTTCAAATTATCAGTGTAATTAGACTTGAGAGTTCTAAATCTGCTTTTAAATTATTTAAACGTGACATAGAAGAACAAACTGAAATATCCATGGCATTAGCTTGTGATTCTTGCGAAGCAGTAAATAACATTGGTTTTAAGATTCTTGGTGGAGAAAATAATGAAAGGTCACGGTCAAGAAGATCGGGAACTTATATGTACGAAGACAAGAGATTATGCGGAGTAGCTATATCTTGGGGGTTGAGTGCTATTTATTTTATGTCTTTAGTCAAATCTGCAGGTATTGCTTTTAAATTAATAATCCTTTATCTTATTTCTTGATAGCAATGTTCAAAAATATTTTTATCTATATCTATATATATTATAAAAAACAATATTTAATAATTTTAGATGATAAAGTATCTATAAGAGATCGTATGAATATTCTAAAGAAAATACTAGAATCTAGTACCATCAAAGTACGTTGTTTTGCAACAAAAGAAGTCTATAAAGCACTTTATCAATATATTGAAATAGCACCTCTATGTGATTTCATTGATCCAAAAGTTGCCTGTTGGCTGTTAAATCCAGATGCAGTGGAAAAAAGCTTTAAAACAGTGGTATGTAGTAGAATTATTTCATTTGCATACTTTACTTGTAGTATTTCGAATATACTTTCATGATTTTGAATTGAGTTTAGATTAATTTTCTGATGCAAACGAGTACTACACCATTTAAAAGTGTAATCTCTAAAGTTCTATTGTGTGTATTCTATTGAGTGTAACTTGTGTCTGAAATTGAGGGTGTGTCCTCGAAATATACACTTCAAGAATCTATATACATACGTTCACTTAAAATATTAGTTTGAAAAGATATATATATATACATACAATAAAGTGATAAGTAATTTTTATTAGGCAATGGAATACTTTCCGAAAGGGAAACATATTTTGGAAGAATGTGATACGAGTTATGGAACAACTAGCCCTGGTTTAAATACTACAAGTCAATTCAGTGCATATAAAAGATCTGTTGGAGAAGCTTTGCTCACGTGGTATATAATGGAATCATTGATTAAACAATTAAAAAAGAAAAATCCAATAGTTCTGAAAACATTTGAAGGTAATTTGTAAATTTATAACTTGTTTTTAAATTATAATATATATTTAAATACCAAATTTATTTTTTGGTATTCTAAAAGTTATTTCCAGTGAAGAAAGTAAATTCTACAAACTTGTATTCATTGTAGATATTGAAATGAAAATTGTAACTATTTTGGCACGAGTGGAACTGCGAGGTTTTGGTTTAAATTCAATAGCTTTACGAGAATTAGCAATAATAATGCAAAATGAAATGAAAATATTAGAGGACCAAGCTTATACTTTAGCAGGCCGATCTTTTAAGTTTTGCTCTCCCAAAGAGGTGTCACAGGTGCGTAATATTTATATAAATATTAATGTTATTAAAAAAATTAAACTAATTAGATGGTAAAAAATTATACAATATATTTCTAATATTTTATCTATTTATATAACTAAGAATTCATATGGGTGTATCATACGAGACACGCTGTCTTACAAATTTTTTTTTTCATAAGCACAATAAATTCTTAAATTTAATAAGATTTTTTGCTTAAAAATCCGTTCAAACGAATAGTTCATTTTCTCTTGACATTTATATTTGGCGCTTCAACTTCATGCTGAGCTTTACTTGTTAAGAATAAGATGATATATTTGTAATTAATTTCATAGGTTTTAGATTTACCAAAAAAAGGTAAGATTTCAACAGGTAGAGCTGTCTTGGAAAAATGTAATAACCCAATTGCAAATTTAATTATATCATGGAGAAAATTAAATACGACTGAAAATAAGGTAAGTGATATTTCTCTTATTATGGAGAATATATACATATATATATATATATTTGTTATTATTTTCAATATATATTATTAAAATATTTGCTAATTGCAGATAATTATTCCATTTCTAAATATGCTTGATAATGATTCTCGTATTCGAGGAAATTACATCACTTGTACATTAACTGGAAGAATGTCAATGCATGAGCCAAACATTCAAAATGTACCTAAAGATTTCATGTCCTTTGATGAAAGCAAAATTTTCAGTTTACGGACTGCATTTATTCCAAATGCTAATAATATATTTATTTCTGCCGATTATTGTCAGCTTGAATTAAGAATAATGGCACACTTTTCAAAGGATGATGTACTTAGTAATGCTGTTTGTGAAGAAACTGAAGATATTTTCAAAAGTATTGCTGCTGCATGGAATAATGTGTCAATAGATCAAGTGAGTTGAATTACATATTGAATTATAACAATTGTAATAATAACAAAATAGTAACGAAATTGTAAACATAACAAAACCATGTCATTAACTCATAGGTAAATCAAGAGATGCGGAATCGTACAAAGCAACTGTGTTACGGTATGATTTATGGTATGGGTACAAAGACATTGGCTGAAACATTGAAAGTTACTGAAATAGAGTCCACAAAATTTTTAGAAAACTTTATGAGCACTTTTAAAGGGGTAAGAAGATGGTTAGGAAATGTTGTAAAAAAAGCTCAAACAAAAGGATATGTCACAACACTAATGGGAAGGCGCAGGACACTGCCTGCGTTATTTAGTGAAAATCAGTCTGAAAGATGTTAGTTTTATGTTTTTTATAATTATTAATCATAATAAAAATTTTTTAAGGGAAAAGTTTTCATACAATTTATAATTAAAATTAATAGTGTTATTATATAATAAAATATGATAATTATATTAAAGCACAAGCTGAAAGACAGGCTGTCAACACAAAAGTTCAAGGAAGTGCAGCCGACATTGTAAAAAAAGCTATGGTACTAATAGAACAGAGAATGCGAAAAACATTTCCTGAAGCAGATATAGTTTTTCCTGCTTTACGTGATTCAAGAAATTTACGAAGTGCAGTTACACATTGTAGAGGAGGGTACTTAATATTGCAGTTGCACGACGAATTAATATATGAAGTATGGTAAAAACTATATTAATATTATTTAAATCTTAATCAAAGAATTAAATCTGAGTTTTTGTCTTTAGGTCAGATTAGAGGACTTAAAAACATCTGCAAATATAATCAAAGATTCAATGGAAAATGTTTGCACGTTAGATGTTCCATTACCTGTAAAAATAAAGATTGGCACAACATGGGGAGATCTTAAGGAATATAATGAATTTTAGATTAACTTCAAGAAATGTTTATACATTTAATTAATTCAATGAAATCTTTATTTCTATATATGTGTATGTGTATACCCTTGGAATTTTTACAAAATTTTATCTACAATCGTGTGTGATTATTTATTTTATCTACATAGCTACTTATATATTATTTTGATAAATTTGTATAACACAATGAATTTTTACTAAGTGTTTTTAGTCGATCATTCTCATTTTTTGTGGTGACATCTTTATTATAAAAAAAATTATAATTATGTATAAAGAATTGTAAAATATGTATGTAAGAAGATGAATAAATTTGTATAGAAATTGAATAATTATTTTAAAATAATTAAAGATGTTCATTTTTTAACTTTTCAACTGATGTATAAATATTGTTTATTATAAAATATATTTACGAATCTAATTGCAATTGATTTAGTAAGCCTTCAATTAATGTAACATCTTCCCGTGATTCGCAGGCCTTTGTTTTATATTGTCTATCAATTCGTTTTGCAGCCCAGTCACTTAATTTCAATGCTTCCTTTTTCTTGGTTGTTGTACATTTAGAAGAAGCAGCAATATTATTTGCTGTCTGCAATGAAATAAAAAGGAATGTTAATTTATAAAAAAAGACTTCATTAAAATAATAAAATATACTTAAAGAATAATTAAGAATAACAACTCACCAACAACAATCCAAAAAGGGCTCTAATATTATTTGGATTTAACTTAATTGCTTGTGCAAAATATACTTTAGCTAATTCCATATTTTCAAATCCACCCTAAAACATATTTGTTTACCATATTAACACAAAAATAATTTTTATTTTATTTATTATTACATAAGTAAGGAACTGACGTTTTTATTGTTTTATAATGATTATAATTTTCCTTTATATGGGGTTTTCAAACTTTCCATAAAATGAAATATTTCTCATATTAAAAATGTAGTAAATATAATAAAATATATAGTAAAAATATAGATTTTTATGACTGAAGATAAGTTTTATAGTTATTTTATGAGACAAATTAAATCATTAAAATAAATAATAAAATGAACCTGAGTGTATCTGATTTCTGCATATCTTTGGTGTATTAAATGATTATGTGGATTATGTAAAATAAGCTCTTCCATACAAAAGGCAGCTTTAGCATAATCTTGTTCTTGCAAATAGAGATCACATAATTCATGCCATGCTTCTTGATCACTCATAAATCTGTAAAAATATTAAGAATATATATTTTTATATCAAAATTTAATAAATGTTAAGTAGAATAGACTATTTTGATAATAATCATAGTAAATATTTATGAAATACTGGAATTAAGATTAGAAAAGTTAAGTCTGTGTGTATATGTATATATTGTATTTATAACTTATAAATATATATATATATACATTTTTTAATTTATTAATTTAAATTTAAAATTTATAGAATAATATAAGTTAAAACGCATTTTCTATGATAACATTAACTTTGTTATTAAAAAACATACTTCTTTAAGTATTCACATAGTTCTTTAATCGCTTCACCAATTTGACCTCTTGTTTTCATAATTGCTACCCTTCTTTTTCTAGGTGCTGCATTAGTTTCATCACGTTTAATAATTGAATCCAAAACTTCCAGAGCTTCGTCATACCTTTAATAGATCATGTAATTTAATGTAAACTCATTAAAGCTTACACAATTAAAATTTATTTTAATTGAAATTAAAACTTACATTCCTATAATTTCCAAATGCATTGCATGATATTTATGAACCCGCAGACTTCCAGGAAATTCTTTCATTAATATATTAAAACAATATTCTGACAATGCTAAAAGATGACAATCCAATGCAGCAACACATACTTGTTCCAATACTAAATATTCTACAATATTAAAGTAACAAATATTTACCTAAATTTCTTATAAGAATTAATTATACACGCGCATATGCACGCACACATAAACATAACATAACGTTTGAAAACTTACTTTCATTTCCTAAACTATCTACATTAGACATCAATACTGATTCCCATAAATCTACAACATCTTTGCTCTTTCTTTCAGAATTTTCTCTCCACATTCTGAACAAATCTCGTACTTCTATTAAAGAATGAAAAGATAATTCCAACTAATTTAATTTTCATAATAATCTTTACTTGCGTAAAATTACTGGTCATCAATTTAAGTATAACTTTAATTTAATACTTTCAAATGTAAAATTAAACATAATTTTAACATTTCAAATGTATACAATAATAATTCTGCATATTTCAATACCTTGCCAAGACAAATTATCGTAATTATCACCCATTTTTGTGCAGTTGAAATGTATACAATTTAATGTCAAGTTAAATAATTGGTTTTGACACTCAGCAAAACTTAATTTTATAAAAATCTATCGATTATATTGTAGATATAACCGATTTTAATATTTATATTTATTATAAATTGTTAATGTTAAAGTCTGATAACATATATAATAATGTATTCAATTAAACGTTACTTGCAATAACAATTTAGTTCGCTAGTAAATTAAGGTTAACATTTAGAACAAGTTATGTTTGTCTTTTGCATATGTTTAAAAAGGGATAAAGAATTTATAGATACGAGACGTTTGACCCGGGGCTCGCATTTGAAGTAGGTAATGGGTGCTTACTAATAGCGCTTTCGAGAATGATTCAGCTTCAGGCGGAATGACGTTTCTCACTTGTTCTGACCATTATCATGCTTCGGGGGAGAAAAGGACAGAACTTCATTCCGCCTGAAGCTGAATCGTTCTCGAAAGCGCCATAAGTTGACTTCGCTAGTGTTCTAAAAGTCACATATAGGGACTTTTGGAATATTCTCGACTGAAGGTAAAATCGCAGTGCTATAGTTACGGCAATTCACGGAATCAGTGGGTGCTTCCGATAGGTCCGCGTGCATGCACGCGGACCTATCGGAAGCACCCAAAGTCTTTTTATTTATAATTTGTTTAAACGACAAGATTTAAAAATCGGCCAACGTACGTCCATCCTATGGCATTGGGAGAATATTATTCACTACCTAAAATTATTTATGCTTTTCAAATACAACGTGACTTTTGGAAATAGACTTTTTATAAATTAAAAAACATAGAAAACTCATTTCCAAAAGTTACGTCGTATTTGAAAACCATAAATAATTTTTGGTACTGAATAATATTCTCCCAATGCCATAGGATGGACGTACGTTGGCCGATTTTTAAGTTTTGTCGTTTCAACTATTATAAATAAAAAGACACTGATTCCGTGAATATAACACTGACATTTCACCTTAAAGTACTATTTAGACTAAAAGCTACATTCAAATTTGCCGCTGTGTCAATTAGTTCCTTGGTACCAACTGTAAATGGCGCTGAAAGCAGTGTAATGTGGCGGCAAGGTTATGAATTAACTATGGCCTCACATATAAATTAAATAAACCACGGTTCAATTTTTGCTTAAATCATTTATTACTATCAATATCACAATAATCTCGCGTATATCAAAAATACAGAACTAGATCGGACTAGATTAGTTTTACAGTTTTTATTTTAGAAAAGACAAAAATGGCGGAACTACACGGGAAAAAAAATAACACTGATACAGCCTTAAGTTACAGCAAATACAGTATGGGTTAACAACATCGCCAATTTAAGACTGATTTAATGTTGGTAACTATGTGATGCAGTATTATAAACTAACA
>JABFPN010000489.1:0-45449 GCA_022817305.1 Leptoteleia sp. ZL-2020
GCATTATGCGAAGTGTAAGTCATGTGAACGTAACATAAGGTACAGTAATGCCACTCCACGGTTTATTATATTTTAGCGACATTTCCAGTTAGCGTCATATTTTTTTAGAGACATTAAGTAATAGGGACATAATTTTTTAGCGCATCATATCATTTATGGAATAATTCATTTATAACATGCTCATTTGTCGGGACTTTTCTGATTATAGATTTTACATTTTATGTTCAATTCCAGTTATGACATTTTCCAATGAGAGTCAATATATTTTACTGAATTGAACTGTTATAGACAAACTCGACATAGGGAATAGTGGATTAGTAACTTCTTTATTAGTGACATTCAGTGATGTGAGACAATTTGATTTAATGAATCTAAATACATCCCCATTATTATGAAACTAGATGAGTTTTAGAACACATGATTCCGGAATCAATTCAGGGGGTCTATTCTTGTGGCGTATTCGGAAATTGACATTATAATATTTTATGAGAATTTGTCTCTTTTCTTTTTCATTTAATGATAACTTGAAAGAGAGAAATGAAATATCAAAAATATTTTATGAAAATATTTTCCGAATACGCCATTGAATTTACACTTGCGCAGAAACGTTTAAATATGAACGTGTTTGGGACGAGTCGGTAACGACGAACCGTCTTAAACGCGTTCAAATTTAAACGTTTCTGCGCACGTGTAAATTCAAGAATAGACCCCCTGGAGTGGCATTACGCTCTCGCTTAAATCTCGTTCCACTCAAATTTCATTTCAATTTCGTTTCCATCTAATTTCAATCTCGCTTAATTTTCGTTCCATCTCATTTAAATTTCGTTTCAGTTTTGTTTGAGTGAGAACACCGTAAAACTGCGTTTGCGAGAGTGAATCAAAACATCGAAACGAAATTTATGGCGCTTTCGAGGACGATTCAGCTTCAGGCTGAATGAAGTTTCTGACTTGCTCTCACCATTACCATGCTTCGGGGGAGAAAAAGGACAGAAACTTCATTCCGCCTGAAGCTGAATCGTTCTCGAAAGCGCCATTAAATCAAATGAAACGAAACTTAAACGAGATTGAAATTAGATGGAAGCGAAATTGAAATAAGATTTGAATGGAACTATGGCGTATTTGGAAAATGAAATTATAATATTTTGTGAGAATTTGTCTCTTTTCTTTTTCATTTAATGATAACTTGAAAAAGAGAAATGAAACATCAATAATATTTTCTGAAAATCATTTCCGAATACGCCACTAGATTTGAGCGAGAGCGTAATGCCACTGCTGGAATCATGCGCTCCCGTAAGCATCCGCTAATAAGCTGCTACCACTGAACTATAATAACACTGGAACGTGCACTGTCGCACCGCATGCGAGTAGAGATAGAAGATTGTGGGTATACCAGTTGTCCTTGTTGTACAGTCCGCTTAGAAAATTATCATGAGTGTACAGAGCATAGAAAATGTTAAATGTTTTTGAAGTTTTTAATTCGTTGTTTTTTGTTAATGATAATGCCAATAATCGCGGCAATTAATATTTAAATAATTTAAAAGTAATATTAATATTTTAAAAAAATAGCAATAATTATGTTACTCAATATACGTCTACAAATTAACTTTTGGATCAGACGGTATAAAACGCTAAAGCGCAAACACAGAAAAGCAAGAGTGAAAGAAGTAGTACACTCAGACTCTACTCGCAATCCATTTATAGGTAGGCATAGGGAGTGTACGTTCCAGTGTTATTATAGTTCAGTGAGTGGCTGCTACAGCGTATAGCGCGCCAAGCTCGAATGGTTAAGTGCTGTCATCTGTAACTATCATTTTTATTATAGAGGGCGTTAAATGTTTATTCAGATTACTAAAAATGTAGGACGACCATCTATTATTATACTCATTGCATTCTAAAAGACTAAGAGGACGGTTTAGTTTTCGGCACGTACATCCGGCCATTCTGATTCTAGTTACCAAGGCGCACAGAACAGATTTCATAGAAGACATTTTCGTATAATATACATTAATAATGGTTACGATAGAAGAGAAAGGTGTTACCGCTTTGGTATACGATTATTTACAAAAAAAGGATGCATCTCTTGCACAAGTTTTTAGAAAGAAAACAAACGCCGTAAGTTACAATTTCATTTATTGCGCGAATATTACTACATGTGTTTGTGAGCATGAACCACGTGGTAATGACTACAAACGCAATCTTTTTATTTTGGTTTATCTTCATAGTGTTCTGAAAAATGTTATTAATAATTAAGAATAATAAATAATTTGTTAATATTATTTAGTATTTCTACAAAAAAAAAAGAAGTAATTATTTTAAATTTCTTTGTACGTACTTCAATCAATATTCTTCATTGCGAATTAAATATTAATAAAAAGAAATATAATAATAGCAGATGGTAAAGCAAATAATATTAATGTAAAATGTTACTCATTGGCCAACTCGGAACGAACATAACCTCCTTAACAATACACATCTTTTTTGGAAATAGAATTTAACCTAACATTTAAATAGTTGATGAAATCATTTTCAAAGAATAGCTTTCTGAGAAGAGTTTCAATATGTAAAAACTAATTAAAAAGATTTTAAACTTGTTTAATTGTTGACAAAACTTGCACCTTTCTTAAATTAATTTTTATTTTATAATATATTTAAAGGCATTATACAATATAATATATTATATTATATATAACGTGATATAAAAAAGATATTAATTTCACCTTAAGTTAGAATAAATTTAGAGAAACAATTGGATAATTTATATTTCTTATATTGCCACATTTGAACTATTTGAATTTAATATTTCTTTGTTAATAACATAAAGAGCTAAATTTTAAAAATTACAAGAAAAAATTTATTTTATATTTATTTCAATTAAATAAAAGTGGAATGAACACAATGATAATTACATAATTTTTTTCTATAAATATATCTGTTGTAATAAATAGCATTTTCATATGAATATAAAAATATTAAAATTTATATTGATTTAAAGGTTTTTATAACATTTCTGTGTTTTATTTGTATTATACTAAGATTTATTTTTGGAAATAAACTCTAATATATATTTCAGTTTTAATTACTTTCTAGTCTAGAATAATAAATACAATTGAAGATTCATTCAAATCTATTCCACTGATATAATAATATTAATGATCTGTTTGTTTTAAAGGCAATATAAAAGTATTTATTGTGGCATTTTCATTTTATATTACAAATTTTCTTATTATTAATATTATCAATGTTATTAAACTTTTTTCAAATATTTTTTTTGTTGTTTTTAAATGAAAAGAAGTATCGAAGCAGAACCCAATAAGCACGTGTGACAAACTTATGCATGTATAGGGAGTATTCTTGTTAAGATATATAACTCATAAGTTATAGTATCTCATATTATAGATTAAATTTTATAATTATAACACTTATTAATAACATTTTACAGACCTATAAATACATTAACAAATTTGATTCTTTAACCAATTATTTAAAATTTTAGGCTCCTTTGCCAAAAGGATCTCCATCCATATTAGACGTTTTTCAACATTTTCAAATAACATCGAGTAGAAAGCTCAACCTCAAGAACTTAAAGGTTGAGAGTAGCTCAGACTCTGAATCGGACAGTGACGAAGAGCAGGTAAACTCAAAAGTCAATGGAAAAGATCCACCACAAACCAATGGTAAATCTGCAGCAGCAAGTAAGTCACAAGCTAAAAAAGAGTCCTCTTCGGATGACTCTTCAAGTGATGAAGAGCCAGCTCCAAAGAAACAAGCCCTTCCAGTAAAAAAGTCAGCCACTTCTGTGAAAAAAGCAACACCTGTCCCCGCAAAAAAAGAATCCAGTAGCAGTTCAGATGATAGTTCTGATGAGAAAAATAAGGAGAAACCACAACCAGTTAAACAAACGCTAGCTATAAAATCAGCGCCAGGTGCAGCAGCTAAAAAGGATTCCTCTAGCGATGATTCATCCTCTGATGAGGAAGAGAAAAAGCCAAAAGCAGCTCCTAAAATTGCAAAGAAGAAAGAAGAATCTTCAAGTGATGATTCATCTGAAGAAGATGAAAAGTCTAAGGCTAAAATTACAACTAAGAAGCCAGTAGCAAAACCTGCTGCAAAGAAAGAATCATCCAGCGACGAAAGTAGCAATAAAGAGGACAAATCGAAGAAACCTCAACAAAAATCAGTTTCAGCTCCTACTAAAGTTCCTGCTAAAACTCCAACAAAGAAGGCTGACTCATCAAGCGAAGACTCTGATGATTCTTCAGATGAGGAACCACCTAAGAAAGCCACCAAAACAACTCCACCTGCTAAGGCTCCTGTTAAGGCTCCTGCTAAGGCTCCTGCTAAGGCTCCTGCTAAAAAAGAAGAGTCAAGTGATGATTCTTCAGATGAAGAAGAACCAGCAAAAACAACAGCGGTTAAAAGTGCTCCAGTAAAGCAAGCTCCAGCAAAGAAGCAAGAATCTTCTAGCGACAGTGATGATTCTAGCGAAGATGAAAAACCAAAAACTGAAACCAAAACTGCTGCCAAACCTGCTGCCAAACCTGCAAAAACTGTACAAGCAGCTGCAAAGAAAGAATCTTCCAGTGAAGATTCTTCTTCCGAAGATGAAGAACAAAAGCCTGCAGTTAAAGGTAAACCCAAAATAATTGAAGTTAAGAAATTGGTAAAAAAGCCATCATCTAGTGAAGAGAGTAGCAGTGATAGTGATAATGAGCCTGCTAAAAATAAACCAGCTATAAATAAAAAGAAAGAAGCTCCAACAAAGAAGGAATCCTCAAGTTCTGAAGATAGTGACGAGGAGGAAGAAAAGCCTAAAGCTAAGACGCAAGTAACGAAAAAAAATGAAGAAAGCAGTGAAGATAGCTCTGAAGATGAAGAAAAAGAAGAGGAAAAAGTTAAAGAAAAGAAATCTAAGAAAAATAAAAACACATCTGAAGAACAAATGGAATTAGATAAAAGTTCTGAAAGTGTTAAATCTTCCCCGCAAAAGAGCAAGAAAAGGAAAATAGAAAACGATGAATCATTCGAATCACCTGCTGCGAAAATCCAAAAAAACAGTTATAGCAACTTTGTAAAAGCTGGAGATATGAATGGCGATAAGGTAAGTGTCGGCACTGATTTCTTTTGATATAAATTTTTTATAGTGATCTTTCTTAAAGTGTAGTGATGTTGACAAATAAAACGTTTTGTAATATACAAAATGTAAAAAAAAATTGTTTCTGTATGTGGACTTCCATGTGTTCAAAACATTGTTTGTGTATTTTGTTTATTTAAAAAACGTTTCGTTCTTCAGCACCATTAACTTGTAACATATTAAAGTAGTTTAATAATTTTGTTTTCATCATTAGCCAAAGAAAGCTACTCCATTCCGGCGGGTAAAGGATGATGAGGTTAATATAAATCCATTGCTGTCAAACAACTCCTTCGAAGCTAAGGTAAATGCTTGGAAACGTATGAGGGAACGCAGGTCACTTGTCTCTACATGAAATAATGATTAAAAATAAAAATTAAGAAAAGTAATCAACTTTAATGTTATAAAATCCTGCTTCAAATGAGTTTCCGGGCATTAACCATGAATGGTGTGATGAAAATGAAATTATTTTCATGAAGGGGCATTTGACCTGATGATTCCTTTTATGTTTTAGGATAATGATCAAGAAAGTGGAAATCATTTTAGAAAATTTGACTCGAGAGGAGGCAGAGGTGGTTTTAGAGGGGGAAGGGGTGGATTTAGAGGAGGCCGAGATGGCGATAGGGGAGGTTTTAGGGGAGGAAGAGGTGGTTTCAGGGGAGGAGATGATGGTGAGAGGGGTGGTTTTAGAGGTGGCCGCGGAGGTCGCGGAGGTAATAGGGGAGGTTTCGAAGGCAGGAGATCTTGGGGAGGTAATGATGGAGAAAAAGGAGGTCGGGGTGGTTTCGGCGGCAGGGGAGGTCGCGGAGGAAGAGGTGGTTTTGAAAGAAAATCTTTTGGTGGTAACTCAACGCCGCAAAATAAAAAGATTACCTTCGATGATTAGGCTTAATAACCGTAAGCGTGAAGGTAAGCTTAAAAATTGTCTACAATGAAAGGTGTATATTTTATTGCGTTAGCAAAAGTAGCACATTATAATGCCCCCTGAAAAATGCATTAAAAAGTACGTCGATAGAAGATTATGTATAATGAATTAAAAAATCTTAATTAAAATGTTCTCTGATATTACTTACGAGTACGAGGTCGGTTGCCTGGGTATGGTATAATGAGGAATTGATAATTCAATTAATCCCATTTTTTGAAGATAAATATCAAGAAACTTATTAAAGCTCAAACTTACAATAAAACCATTATTTTCTCAGTCTATTATAGAAGAAAAAAAATTAAATTGTTATTAATCTTTTTTTCATTTTTCATTTTAAAGGGGAAATGTCATGTACATAAATATTATATTCCGCTGGTTGATCATTATTATCTTTTAGATACATTTTAATTAATAATAAATCTTAACATAATGTTTTACATTTTTCAGAGAGGTGCACGTGGATCATGGGGAGAAAAAGCTAATATGGATTTGAAATACACAAAAGGCAAATCTTTTAGACATGAGAAAACAAAAAAGAAGCGTGGTAGCTACCGAGGTGGACAAATTGATACAAGTGTTAATTCCATCAAATTTGAAGATTACGATTAACGTTATTTTAACGAAACATGTTTTATATTTTTTACCACACGTGCATAAAAGAGTACGCATACATAAATAACTTATGTAATTCTCATAAGTATTGAAATAAATTGATTTTTATTTTCACTTACTTTTTTATCAATTTTTTTTTAATGTCAACCCGAATGTAGTCAATTATAATATAATTTATGTACAGAGTAAAACATTTTTTCTTTATTTTTTTATTTTTTATTCTTTTTTTTTGTAACGATTGAATATTATGAATGAACGAAACATGAATTAAACAAATAATAGTTATTAAGTATGTAATGCGTTATACTTGTTTCCATTTATGCATTTATCACAAGTATTTTAAAGCTACACCTTTCTTCATTTCCATTCTATAAAATATCAAAATAGTTCATGCAACATTTTTTATATTTGCATGAGAAATGTGTATTTAGAAGCGTGGAAACAGTTTGTTTTGAAAGAAAGCGTTTATACAATTGAGCGTGATTTGTATTCTATGTTTCTAATAAACGAAACATTCAGATAGATATTGTATTATATATATGATGTAATGTATAAAAATAAGCCTTTTTGAATACATCAATGTGAATAAAAAATAAATTCATATTATATCTAAATTGTTTTATTAATTATTAGCTTTATAATACCTGACAAGTTATCTTTAAAATGATGTAAAAGATTTATGATAATTACAAATAAATTGAAAGAAAACTTTTTTAAAAAAAATTTGACATTAATTTGTTTAATTATTTTAATTAATAATCACGGTGTATTTGATTATGAGGATGTCAAAGCACTTTATAGTGCTGTTCAACACACATTTTTATACTCACAGTTGAATCGACAATCGAAATAAAAAAAACTTTAAAAGAATTGTTTTTAGTACGAATTGTTACTTTTCTAACGATCACATTTGAATTTATTTAATGGATTTATTTTTCTTCAAATCAATAATATAAATATAATAATATATTCTAGTTTTATACGTATGAATATCTCTATCACTTTTAAAAATAATTGTTTCCTTTAAACAGTAAATTTCTCATTAATTTTATTATCAATCATTATACTAGATAAAATAAAACTTATCAAATCAACTGGTTCAGCCACTGTAAATATTCTGTATATTTGTATAAATACTAGGTGTACAGTTTATTTAACAAAGGTAAATCAGTCTGAAGATTAGATGAAATATTTGTTGTACAAATGTATCGAAAGTTGACGCGTGTAATACATTTTGGATTAAGCAAAAACTTTTGCATGATTATAAATTAAAATTACTCAAAAAACTTCATTAAGGATAAATATTATTAAAACCTCACAACTTGTAATGAGATACAAAAATATGTATCAAACTTGATACGCACAAAATAGGTTGTAAATGCCATAATGTTTAAAACATGAGTTTGTGCTTATCTCTGTGACACTGGAGCCGATAAATGTTAATAAATTAATTACCGAGAGTGGGGAAATTGGCTTAAATGCTATTGAATCGCTTTTATCAATTTTATTAGTTCTGTTTTTCTAACAGCGCTGTGCTTCACAGTCATGAAGATATTCCTGATCTTGAGTTCGTTCATTATAATCGCGTCAGGTGCGATTTTAAGTGAAGTCACAAAACTGACAAATGCATTTGGGAGAAGTGTTGCTGTTTTAAATGAAGATGGTACTTTATATTTGAGTTACTATATAAAATTATACGAATATTTAAGATTTTGATAATTAATTTATATATATGTGTGAGGAAAAGGAAAATTGTTTTTGAAGTAAAATGATATCATTTCATTGTGTTAATTATTTTAACTATATTTATAAATTATTTATATTATAAAACAATTACAAATTAATTTTAAAGGCATGTATCTATCGGGTTTTACTATTTTCTAAAAAAGTAGTAACTTTTAATGGCAATGAAAAACCATCACACTAATTCATGTTTTTTTCCACAAAAAAGTAATGGAATTACAAGCAAAACTATTTTACACTGAAATTGAACTATGGCTAAAACTTGGTTATCAAACAAGGCATTTGAAGGGAATGATTAAAGACCTGGCATTCCCGATTTCTTTTCAAAAATCAAAATTGAGAAGTCTACCTAATCGTGTGTCAAGCACTGTAAAATGCATTGTGTGTCGTTCAATAGCTAAAACCGTCATTAAATTTAAACAATCTGGTGTCGATGAAAATACTATTATGCGTACAATCTCAAATTTATGTACGCAACTCAATGTGGCATCTAAATCGGTTTGCGAAGGTGTTATTAGATTGAATATGGTAAGTTGAATTAAGTATTTAGAGTCTTTAAGAATATTGTATTACACGAGAAAAACTAAAATAATGTTTACTTTTGCGATTTCATCATCACCCACTGAAACAAAAAAGTGCTTCAAATAAAACCTATGCATTTGGTGGCATAGAATCAGAATCTGCAATAGAAAAAGTAAAGGTCTCTATTTAAAATTTCAAAGTTGCTTCCCATGACTGTTGAATAGCCTGATAGTTAAATATAGAATTTACGTGCTCATAATTTAGGACTAACATGGTTTGGTCAGCATGGTCTGTCTACCGTATGTGTTTATTTTTTCCCCTACATTAAGGTAAATTTGAAGCCTTACATTGCTGTACTTTTAACCTTTGCATATAGGTTTTAGATTTGTAGCGAAGAATATAGAGTTGCCAAGTGCAAGCAATCAAGATTCTGACTCAATGCTAGCGCTATCTGCAACATTACAGTCACCAAGGGTACATGTTAAAAATACAAGTCACAGAGGGGTGGGCGTTGCTATCAATACAAAGTTACGTTCACGTGAGATTAAAGTTTCATGAACATGTGTTGGGGAAGAATGAATTTAGTTTTTACGTATAAAAATTATGTTTGCATACTGTAATTTTTATAGTATAAGAATTTAGCAACGGAAACTTAGCATCATTTATAAACGGTATTAAAATCAGCAAAATTATTCATGTTAAGTTAACAAACTTATTTCTTTCTGTGTATAACTTGTTTTCTGCTTGACTCAAGACCGCTCTGAAACATTACTATGTCATTTATTTGTTAAAGAAATATAACATTCTTAATTATGAAACAGCAAACTATGACGCTAAGTAAAAATATCATTAACAAATATTTTAATCATTTTATCCGTTAAATTAACTGTTGCTATCTTTCCAGATTACATATATTTTTTTATCATAAAACAATGTGTAGAGTATTATAAAGAATTTAATATTGCATAATAATCATACTTATATATAGATAAGTAATCCAATTATATTTATAATTTCTACTACAATTTTTATCTCATTATGTAAAAGGTCAATTGCAATACAAGCTGATAAGTTTATATAATTTTATTGCAAAATTGCATAGGTAAAAAGTTATATAAATTAAATATTAGATAATATGTATATAGTATTTGAGTAAAAATATATAAACTGTTCACAGGAACAAAATGGTAAATGCGAAGAGGAATGTTTTAACATGGAGAACAAATAAATTTTTCCATTAAATATATATAAAAATAAATTATTAGGCTACATATCTAAATAATTTTATTTTTTTCTCAATTTAATACTCAATACTTATCACACACCATTCTACTACTACTATTTAATAATGCTACTCATTAAATCTTTGATTCTAGCCAATCATATTTTATATTATTGACCACAAACATAATATGACATCTCGAGATTTCTGTGGAGTTGTTCTACAAAGTGATTCGTGTGCTCCAACCAGTGATGAGTTCGAATGGACTATTGAACTAGATACTAGTCAACCACAAGATATTCAATATGAAGAGACATTGGAAACTTTCAACATTATTCAACTCAGTGACATACATTATGATTCTAAATATGAACCTTACGGAAATCCGTTGTGTAAAGAACCTACATGCTGCCGTCAGGGTCAAAATAATACTAATGAAAGTGGTCAAGTTGCTGGATATTGGGGAGACTACAATGATTGCGATACACCATGGCATAGTGTTGTAGACGTATTTACACACGTGAAAAATAATAATGAAGTAATATATGTTTATAATAAATTTATATAGTAATAGTTCAAATTGATACAGTAATATCAATGCCACGAAAAAATGTCATTAATAGTAAAATAAAATGAATTGATAATTCGTTTAATACGGATCACAATAGAGTTCTGAACGAAAATGTTTACCTATGAAGAATGATAGCGATTCTCAACGAGTGCAGTAATCACACAAAGTTTTTTGTAACAAATACAAGAAAATTTGTTTATCATTGTCCATGACAGCATCTGATATCTTACAGATTTCGCAGTAAGATATGGTATGCAATATTAAGATGTTCGAAGGTTATTTATGATAAACGTGAAATATCCTACAGATCTTTAAATGATTTCTAAATTTAATAATAATGATAAGAACATTGATAGGACGTTGAAGGATACACAGGAAAAACACGTGTACCAAATTTACATGGTTCTGTATTAAATTAACATATACAATTTTGTTTAAATAATTGTCAGATATATACACTGACAATATTTTACTATTTTAACTGTAAAATCATTTTGAATACTTCAAATTAAATACCGTTTACTAATTTCAGGAAACCGATGTAATATATTTCACTGGAGATATCATAGATCATGGAGTATGGGAAACAACTCAAAATTTTAATGCAGAGAACATACTTAAAATTTATAAAGCGCTTAAATTACAATTTCCAACAAAAAAGATATTTCCCATTCTAGGAAATCACGAACCCAACCCAGTAAATATGTGAGTTTTCATTCTATCCAGTAAGGGATATAGAATAGAATTTCAGAACAAGATTAATTGTTACATAACTTATTAATGTTTGTATAAACAATCTTTTTTATACCCAATTTGTAAAATAGATTTGCACCCAGCAACATTGCAAATGAGAAGTTCAGTACAAAATGGTTATATCAGCTTTTAGCAGATATGTGGATTAGTTTTGGATGGTTACCAGAATCGACACGATCAACTATTTTAAAGGGAGGGTTTTATACTGTTGCACCAAAAAAAGGATTCCGAATTATCGCTTTAAACAATAATGTGTGTTACACCTTCAACTGGTATGTAAAATTTAATTAGCAAATTACTATTTTAACGACATAAATGTTACTCTTATTAAGTCTTCCCTTCCATCTCCGAAATATCATCCCAACATGATTGTCATTTCCTCACAGACTCTTCTCTCCTGATCTTATATGAACCTTCGAGACTTTTGATGAACAAAGACTCGTAGATGTTCATTCACCAGGATGTTTATTGGTAACAGGTCTGTTATAATACAGACAGGAAATTTAATTTCAATAAAAAAATAAGTAAGCTCTGTTCCAGATATCACATTACTGGTTGACGTGGGTCACATTCCCTCCTCATATAATGTAAAATCAAATGATTTAATATTTTTACTTATTAAATAAAAATTAAATGTCATACATTCAAGGTGGATATTATACGAACCAAGAGACCCGGATGATCAATTAAACTGGTTAGCAAATACCTTGTTATTAGCTGAAAAGCAAAAAGAATTTGTGCATATATTAGCTCATATACCACCTGGATCAGATGAATGTCTACGTAGTTGGAGCAAAACCTACCGCAAGATTATAAACAGATTTTCTCATATAATAGCTGCAGAATTTAATGGACATACGCATAACGACGAAATCAGAGTGTTTTATAAGCTTGAAAATCGTGATGACGCAATCAACGTAGCTTGGAATGGTGGAAGTATCACAACTTACACAAAGCTGAATCCTAACTACAAAGTGTATTCAGTGAATCACAATAATTATGTAAGTTTTAACATTAAGTTAGTTGAGAAATTACTCTAATTTTTATGATCATGGCAATTTGCTACAAGTATATGGAAAAAAAGAATATATTGAAATTACAATGTAAAAAAATCTCAATATATTGAATCATTATAAAACTTTGTAATTTCCGATTACTTTGTTTTTAACTTTTATATTTGTTTTTAATAGGGTTCTGAGTTGATCCAAAACAATATTTCTTCGAGTGTATTCATTAACTTGAAACAGTAAATTAAACAGTATTTTCATGTATTTATGTTTTACAGTATGTAGAAAATGTAAAAACTTGGATTTATAATTTAACCGAGGCTAATTTAACTCCGGAGCAAAATCCAAAATGGTTTGTGTCATATTCATTTAAAGAAGAATATGGATTGAAAAATTTATCAATGAGTTCATTAAATAATTGGTTAAAAGGGTTGTGTCGCAACGAAACAATTGCACTACAGTATTATTTGTAAGTAAAATAATTATGTATGTGATAAAATATTTGTAAGTAAAGTAAATATGCGCGACCTATCAATCAAAAGAACTATTGTTTGTTTAGGCAATTGTAAAACACTTACGAATAATAAAAAAAATAATGTAATCAAAAATTGTTTCAGAAATAGCATTAAACGTGCTGATCCATTGATGAAAGAAACCTGTGACAAAAAGTGCATTGAAAGTACAATCTGCACTATTGTGACAACTGATATGTCTGATAATGAAGACTGCGAAAGATTCAAGGCTCTCATGCAGAATCAAATAATGGACTCTCTAAAATATTTTTAAGTTTGCTTCAGTAAGAAGTTTGTCAAAGTACTTCCCTAGTGGAAATGATTTGCTGAAAAATACTGAAAAGCACCGAAAACCTGCTAAAATTGGGACTTTCTAGCATTTTTCATCATTCATTTCAAAACATGACACGAGAAGGTTTTTGTACCTTTTAAACGCGATTCCGATAATAAACTGACCAAATAATAATAATGACTGAATACAAACAAAACATGCGTTTATTTTTTTCCAATCATATAAGATTATTTTCACATTGAGGACATTTATTAACATAAATGTAACAATGTAACATAAGAATTGGTGCAATATTTTGCGAATGATAACTGTGGAAACTTTTGCACAGCTACGTTATTAGATGAGCATCATCCTTAGGGAAATTCAGATGAGAGATCTACAGTGAATGCTTCAACTGAATTTAACAATTGTAGGTCGGTTCGCATCATCACTACGATAATTAATAGTATTCCCTTAAGACAGAAGATATGAAAGTTGAGTTTAATCTCTATTGTACATTAAAACAAACAGGAAAATCTATTTGGAAATAATATATTCTTCAGATACATTGGTCCACATTAAAAAGTTCATAATATTATGAATGTATTTTTTTTCAATTCGTATACTTATATTGCAAGAAACATTGAACGCATTTAGACCGAAAAAATAAGACCTAACTTTATTAAGGTGTGTAATAAAATTACGACACCGAGAGGACAGAAAAGATGAAAAAATTTACAATTCTAAAATTAAAATTACTACGAAATCGAAATTGAAAGAATTCGATTCTATTAAAGTCTAGATAATAAAATCATGAACCAAATGATAATTTGTTTGGAATTTAAGATTTTGTCAATATTATTATTTTGAAATTAAATATATTAGTTCTAAAAATATCCTATTCAAAGACACGCGTCTTAATAAGAATTATGGAATCTATAATACACAGTCTGTGAATGTATTTGTTTACATGAAAAAGAAAACCTAAAAAGAAACTACATATAGGAATAACGTTGTTTTCTCGGGTGATGCATAGGTCCATTTGCAAATGGAGTTCCCTGCGGCTACAGAAAATGCGTTTCAATGCATTTTTAACGATGTAATATACGTAGCCAACACTTAGACGTTTTCGAGTAGTGGTAGACATTGATACAAGAAGAGGGATCCAAAAGCGCCCATCAGATACCCTTTCTCCTTAACGACATATCATGATTCTCAGATGCTCTTTCCTTTTCATGAAAGATGCGCTGATCTGTGAAAATGTGAGATCACTTTTTCAAACTGTAACATTTATGACCACATTCTTTTTTATAAACAAAAATGCATCATTTCTTGATGTTCATTTAAAAAGACAAATAATTAACGATCTTTGTGCAAGGTAATTGGAAAAATCGTAAATCTCAGAATATTACAATAATTCTTACGTTAATTGAATTGCATATGTATAAAAATTATTTTTGATTTTATTGCCTTTTGACCTAATAAATTATTTGAACATGAAATTGTTTGCATAAACTGCATAATGTATCGCTAATGGATACTTCAATTTACGTAAAAAAAAGTTTTGATTCAAGTTACTTTTTAGTAAGATATAAAATTTAATATTAAATAAATTTTAATTAAAATATTATAAAATCATTAAGTAAAATAACCTAATCAGAGAAAATTTGATTATTATAAATAATTATAATTTATTCGCTCATTCGCATCCATTACCTCGACTTGTCTATCACTGGTCCCCTGTACAGCATTGAGTTATTTTTACCTTCTACCATGTTTACATAAATTACTGAAAGCATAATAGCATTATAAAACATACATAATGTTTATCTTATTATTTTTAATTAGCATTCATATTAACTGATCAATTGATTTGTTAATATTCTATACTAAGTTAAAACCAAAAGTTTAATTATATCCGTAGCTCAATCATATATGTAGAAAGAGAAATAATAAAATAGGCGATATATGTATATAATATGTATATATGTATTTGCAATCGCACTCATCATAAAAGTACATTAATAGCATGATATCAAATCACAAAGAGAAATTATGTATTCACATACGAAGTGTGGAAAGTAGTTTCCAAAATTGATGATGTCCCATTGCGTCACACACTCGACGCATTTATATATATGTATATATATATAAATATATACGTGTGTGTGTATTTATTTATTTATTTACTAACTTTTTAATTTTTTTTATATTTTTCACGCTCTCTGACGCTTTTTAAACTTTTTTGCACATTTTATTACGCTACCGAGAAAATATCGAAACGATATCTTTAGCGGGCGAGTTTTTTACTTAAAAAATACACATCCAGATAAATTTTGGATGTATACTCCAAATATGGATGTTGACTCCAAATAAACTTTGTTATACAAACTGTATCGATGATCGAGTTGGATTAAAATTTTGACATTGTTCTTGGAAGTAAGATAATAAAATCATACTATATAAGGTCCAGATATAACTAAATATATTAACAAAAATTTCTTTCTCATATTCACTCCATTGTCAATTGCTAAAAATGTATATGAACATATACATCTACAACAATGATCTGACATAAGATCACGACAAACGACAACATCATTTCCGGTTTGATTTGGTGATTACATATTATTTCAAGCAATTTTATTTACTGGTTGCTTTTCACCAAACTCAAGCCGGTATGAATAGTACATTAGCCGAAAGTCTGTACTTTGGAATTGTCTCTTTAGTCTCAAATGCGGTGAAAAAATCACGAAAAAGAGACGAGGGTTTGATGTCACTAATCAGGCACTTTACACCGTTTTCGGCTCACCTCAAATGTCGCGGAACTTTCACTAGTAGTTATTAACTGTCTTTCATTTACTTATTTTGTTTGTTTGTTTTGTTTGTATATCTGTTTATCAGCTTCGCCGCATATTCATATTAATGCGACACGTTCTTACTATGTACAAACGCACAGCACTCACTCACAAATCCTATACACTGCGAACAATGAAGTTAACATTTAGTCATTTCTATGTTCGCATTTGTTGTGTAGCCACAGACGCTGCTATCACTGGATTTTAGTGTAGCCATTTTACAGGAATAAGAAAACAGGGTTAAAATATCGCACTGGTTAAGTGCTCTCTTTTACAATTCTTTTCCTGTTGTTCTCTTTTATAAATTGTTGCGTGTTGGTAGACAATTGTCAATTTTGTCGTCCGAGTCGTCGACAATAGGTCCTGTCACAAGGCTAAAACTTTTATTGACTCTACGTCATCAGTTCTGTCGTATCGTCGACGTCAGCATCATCTGAAGGCTCCACTCTTACAGCAAGTTGTGTGTATCCCATCGATACTTCTCTCCTATTGGACATGGCCTGAAAACACAATTATTTTTCATTATTTCTGTTCCTTTATCAATAATTTTATTCAAACCCCCCTCCCCCGTGATTTAATAAAAAAAAAGATTAATTTTTGTTTAATAAAATCGTAAGATATAATAAATGTCTATTTTTCACGGGCATGATATGTAACGATTGAAGAAGAATTTAGTTATTGGTGATGAATAAATGGACCAAGCATCAATAATTTTTCAAGTCATACATCTGACCATTCAGTCTTCAACTCTAGTGACACTGATATATTGCTTTTAAGAGACTTAGGAATGTTCTGTCAATTACTGATCGTTTTATAATCTTGTAGTTTTTTTAGAAATAGTAAACATAATAATAAGTGCGAATTACGTGTATATTAATTGTAAATTGATGTAATATTTACAAAACATTTACAAATATTGTTTTTGTGATCATCATTATAAAAATGAATGTCAATATACTTTTTATTCAAAAAGTATCAAAATATGCAATAAAATAATACAAAAATGTTCACCTGCAGGACAATGAATATTGTAGCGAATAATGCGACCGACGCTAAGCAAATGGCAACAGCGAGCGTTGTTGCAGCTGTAACAGCGAGTGGTGCAGATTCTTTTCCATCGCCGCTTACGAGTTGCTCGTCCAATCGACTCATTTCACCTGTGCTGTCCAGTGACAAAAGTTCTGTTCCAGGAACTCTTCGTTTTCCAGCCGGTGAACTGTTTCTGCAGCCACCTGTAACGTATGAATCTATTGTGTTCCGTTTTTATTTCCATTTTTATTCCAATCGCGGAATTTAAAATTACATTACTTTCATTAAGTTTCATTGAAATTGAGATTTTTGCATTAATTTAAATGTAAAACAGGAATTTTATATTTTTAATTTAACCAGAGTATTTAAAATTTCTTTTATATCAATTTATGTAATTGTCTCCCCCTTTTTATTGCTTTCTTCTATTTATTGCTTTGCTAACTTACCAGTTTCAGGGTCACAGTGACAGCACTCATCACCTTCCTTGGCATTAGGCGAACAGCACGGAACACATTGATTATTTAATTTATCTAAATGCAAGGGCAAAGTGCAGGCCGCACAACTAAATTTTCCGGGCCCGGAACACCGACGACAATCCATGTGACAGGTTTTGCAAAGTTGCGTCAGTGGATCATAATATTGGGCCCCAAGGCACTCCATGCACAAGCCTCCTTCCAACATTGAATGTGGTGGACAAGACGTACATTCTAAAGGTCCTTCACCTGTGACATAAGACATTATCAATCATTAATGTTGAAAATTAAAATAATTGTATTCATATATTAAAATAATAATTTGAAAAACCTGCATATTTTTGTAGTATTCAGCAAACTAACTTTTCAACAATCCCAAACCACACTTAAAAATACTACGTTATAAGTTAATAAAGTGAGTTGGACGTAGTCAATGAAAAACTTTTAGTTTGCAATGTTCAACTAACTAATTTATTTCTAACATGCCTACAACTTCACGGGAATGTTACTGGCGGACATTCATGCGTTGTAGAAACATTGCGTGAACATCTCGAAAGTTGCTATAACATTGCAGTAACATCACTTAAACAAAGCGCTTTTGAAAATAATAATGAATTGTCTGGCTAGGACTATTAATATAAGACAGTTATATGACTAATTAAAATACGGTAGTTTGAAACACGACGGTGATTAAATTTATTTGAAAACAAAATTCTCAGAAATCTATCCCAAAAGCAATTTCAATGTAGAATTGCTTCAAGGAATTAACGCTTCATTTTTCCATTTGTGGTTTTTTCAACTTGTAATCGCCTTAAAATTCTTACATTCTTTTTTTATATTACACTGCACGTATCTTCAAAAGTAACTTGGCCTCTTTATTTCAAAATGTACATTTATTAAATTCGTATTTACTCTAATTATATAGTAATCAAATTAATTACACTTCAATTAATTAAATTCTATTTCAGTTAACGCAATTATTTCAATTGGAATAATTAGAATGTAAATAATATAATTCTATTTTTATTTAATCATGAACATTTTTTTAAGTTTATTTATAATAATACCTTTTATATAATTTTAAAGCACATACACCGAGAAAAATAGTTTAATAGTAAAATAATTTATGTATGAATGTTAAGGATTTTTTTACAGCAGTATAACAATATTCTTTGCGGAGTATTTTTTCTCGTGTTAACGTACTTTCTGCCATTCACAAATTTTATTTTTAGAATTCTCCACACTTTATTTTTGTTTCATTTTGACGAGGGAGTGAAATTGAATAAAAATCGTTTATTTTGTGTCGATTTGTTTCCGAAAACGATTTGGACATCGAAGAAAATGAAAAAAATCGTATATGTCTATACAGTTTACCTTTACACGTCCGGCAATAGTGGTGACATTTCTGGCAGCCGAAGTTAGATTTGAAGAAGCCCTCGGGACATTCGGGGTGGCACTCTCCTGCCGCCAGTTGCCATCCTTTTGGACACGTCACGCACTGGTCTCTCCGCGGACCCGAGCAAGTTTTGCAGGATAAGTAGCATTTGGCACATTGACCACGGTCGCTGTAGTAACTGCAAATACACTTATTATTAATTAAAACGTTCATTACCATTAAAACTTTATGACTAAATAATTTGTATAGCATTAATTTATGTTACATGACATTACGGTTTATACAAATTTTATAAAAATACAAATCGAAGTTAAAATAAAAAAAATTTATAATAGTTCACAAAATCAAAAACGTTTTTTAAAATCAAAAACAGTGCCACTTAAAATAACTGAAATTCACTTATTGTAAGTGATTCTTATAATTCGAAAAATTAAAATATATATATATATATATTGTAAATTTTACACTTCATCTTTAAAAATCAAATAAGTATTATAAAAATAATACAGTTTTGATTTACGCATCAAATATCAAGTCGTCTCTATTACACGCTAATAGAATAATTACTCAAGTATAAACTTGTTAAAGAGAGGCAAACAAAGATTGCTGTAGGGAGCCAAGTGTTTGTTCCGCATTTCGTTGCTGTTGCAAAGTTTACTTGGACTTACCCTTGCGCGCAAGAAGGCCTGCATTCGCCGCTTTGTAACTGCAGGCCTTCCTGACAAGCAGTACAGTTTAATCTGGAAACACAGGTCTTGCACGTGTGCAAACATGGCGCGCAAATAGGTCCTGTCGATTGAACGACGGAGTAGTAGCCGTCGTCGCATTGGGCGACGCATCGCTTGCCCTGCAGTAGCAGCGGACCTTGACAGCTCAAGCAGAAATCGTCGGTGGAGCCGGCGCATGTCTCGCAGGTTGAGTGGCATGGCTTGCAATGGCCATCTTCATAAAATTCCGAAACGTCGCATCGGTTTCGACTCTCTGGTGCGCAAACTTCTTTTTTATTTAGACTCCAGCCCTGAATGCAGGTGGTGCAGCTGGAAGACGCGCATGTCGCGCAACCGGAAGGACAGGGGACGCATTCGCGCCGTTTCTTATCAGCACTGAAGCCAATGGGACAAAAACTCGTGCAGCTCCCTACGACAGATTGAGAATTATTGAAGCGACGTAGATTGGTGGTGTTATGTCGATAGATTTCTACGCCATTTCTTCTATTTCTTCTCGTTGAATATGAGATTTTAAGAATGAAAGTTTAACTTTAAAACGTATTATATACACTAGAATGTTGCTTTATGAAATTCAGAAGAAAAATTTCAACAGTTATTGCTGTAGATTTGCAGATTTCTTATAATTGTACATTGAGAGAAATTTACTAATAGTTGCATTTATGATATTCTTTATAATATGATAGTGAATAAATTTCTCTTTGTGTACGTACTCGGTAGTGTGATTTTAGAAAGAGTATATGAAATTATAGTATTGATTACAATAAATTAACAATGTAGTTTTTGCATGGTACTGCTTGACAATCAGATGCCTACCGATCGTTTAATTAATGCAAATTTATAATTCTTTTGCGTTCTGGTAAATTTTCTTTTATAAAATTCGTTAATTATTCAATGTTATTTTCCTTGTGTTTCATACGTTTGTTTTGATTGTCACATTTAAAGTGTAAAATCAGAAAAAATATTGGTGATAACAGAGATTTTTCAACTATATTTATTAATGTTCACTGTAATTAGCTGAATTATTTATAAGAATATTTAACTCTTCTGAAATTAGAGATGCGAATTTCTACTGTTTAATCCTTTGCTTTAAAATTCACGTATTCATATCCACATAAAAGATAGTGCTAATGTGAATATTCATGAAGTCAGTCTACTTTGTAAATCGTATTCTTTTTTTTCTATAATTCAATTTTCCTTTTACGTTCGAAATAAATTACACGAATATACTTGATTATTTTTATGTTCATAAATTGTGCCGACTATAATCGTGCTGTATACCATTATGAGAGAACAATCCTTGTCGACAACTAATGCAGTGGTTCTCAGCAGTTCCGTTACACGTCTCACAGGTTGAATGACAAGGGGCGCAATTGTAATCCTGCGTTTCGTACGTGTACAATGGACAGGCAGCGTAACATTTGTTCTCGTGCATGACCAGGTGATGTTCGCAACTCGTGCAGTGATCTGGTCTGTCTTGACAGCTCGCACAGTTCGCTTCGCATGGCACGCAAGTGTTGTTCTCCGAATCTAAGCCAAATTAAAATTACTGTAAATTACTTCAATTTTAATATATTTACAGACATATAAATTATCCTATTTATTTGAAAAATGACCAAATTTCACAGACAAAATAAAAGTATAATAAATTTATACTAAATTTTCGTTCAATGGTAATATCATACTCGTATATTAAACGATAGTATATAATAGAATTTAATATGAAATATCACTCATCTATAAATTTTATCTTTCTCGCTGAGAAACTCTTTTCCAAATAAGAAATAAATTAATGAAGCAAATTATTCATAGCAATTTCGCGTTACAAATTACACATTTACTTTAACCTACAATAGTATTTTAAATTGTTTTTAATTACTTTCAAAATAGCCTTCCGGACATTGTTGTAAACACACCGCAAGATCGGTAACTCGCAAATGTGCTGGAGCACAAGACAAACACGAATCCTGCCCTGCGCCAGCACAGGTTTCACAAGATTCATGGCATGGCCAACAAACTCCTCCTTGATTTGGGAAGCTACGCGGGGGACACCGACTTACACATGTACTGAAAAAATTATACACAATTATTATTTATATTATTATTCTGATAAACAAGCACAAGTATGTATATTTCTTTTACTTTTGACTCCATTTCTTCTGTACACACTGAGAAATAACAAGTACAATTAGGACTAATGTAAATGTTACTGAAAGATAATTTTGGTTACATCAATTATAGTTTGTCAAATTAAATTGCTTCAATTGTAAATTTACATTCATTGTAATTGTTATTTGTTGTAATCTAATGTAATTTAAACTGCGATTAGGATATCTGACTTGTGTTTTCACTAGTAAATGTATTTTTCTCTCTGTGCATTCAAACTTGAATTTCGCACACTATACATTGTACATCAATTGAATAAAAAGGTAAAGTCTTTATCCTTAACAATCAGAAAAGAAACAACAGTGTACAGTATGTGAAATTTGTAGTATGGACAAGTAGACAAAGCAAAATTCAAGTATATATGCAAGTACACTAATACAAAATATTAGTAAGAAAAAAATTAATGTTAATATTAACAGAATAAAAACTTTCTTCCTTTATAATTGTAGAGATAATGAAGATAAAATAAATAAAGACAACATAAATTACATAATTAGATGAATAATTATGAGAAAATAATATAAATGTATAAGTTCATATTTACGTGAATGTAACTAATTATACCTGGAAAAGTATGTAAAATATCATACATACGTTTCTAATTATTTTTTATTTATTAGTTGTTAGTAAAATACTTAAGTTATTTGAAATTAGTAAGGTTGTTTTAAATATTAATATTGCGTATTAATTACGTGTTATGTTAATTAATATTACGTACTCACTTTATTTGTGTCTATTAGACACCCTCCATCCTACCTTAAATAATTAATATCGTTTTATTGATTCTTCTTCATGCTGTCATAAAAATATTAATGTTGTGCAAATAGTATTTGTAACATTCGGAATTCGAACATTCAGCATGAAGAGGAATCCCTTTGTTACTATGAAATAAATAACTTTTTTAATTATATTAGAAACACAGCCGATGACCCAATTTCCTCCTGTATATAAAAATGTGTTTAACCTGTTAAATGAATTCGTCAGATTAAATGTTACAATAATACTAACATATTGATAAAAGCATAATGAAAATATACGATTTGAATATAATACCAATTGATGTTAATATTATCTTCGTATTACACATTTCGTAAATAATGCCAATTTATTTATGGAAATCTTTAAAAAAATATAATCATAATACATTTGTTGACAAATAACTTCAAACATAATAAATATAAGGTTTATAAAGATTCAATTACCCGTGTTATATTGAATTTAAATTTGTTGTTGAACCAATGAATAAGAGATTCTTTTCTTGTAGTTTTAATTAAATAATCATAATCACGCTGTTTAATATAAAATAATCTTCATAATACGATCAATATAGTAAAATAATAAATATAGACGACAACTAATTCCCGACTATTGTCAGATTTATCTCTGAAGTTTCATGCGAAACTCAATTAAGATACCGTGAAAATTCTGCTTGGCTTTATCTTTCCCCGTTATTAACGGAAAGCTTAAAATAAAATGTACCTTTAAGATAAACAATATCATAGATTATATCTTTAAAAAAACAGTGCCAAAATTAGAGAAGGCAAAAGATTTCATTCTTTGTAGTTGATGAAAAATGAAAAGTGAAAAATAAGTTCAGAATTTAAACCGAATAGTTAGATACTTGTAGTTGTTGTCACCTGGAATATGACTAAAAAATTTTATTTCTAGTTATGTACAGACCTTATTTAGAATGTTATATTTATTTCTTTATTTTAAATAGTCTACTTTTGGTTGAAAAATAATTCCATTCTCTGGCTAATTGGATGTAACTTAATCTATCCCAGAACCAAAGGGAATAAAAAATGGATGACACGGAGATAATGATGAGAAGTTAGTCGATAAGCAAAAAGCAATGTGTGCGGGAAATTGAAGTGGCAGGAAGACTTACTTGTCGAGTCGATAAGTTTTGCAGGCGACACATTGCGTGGGTCCTTTGCCGTAGCACCCCTGATGATCGCACTGAGGGTCGCAGTCGTGGAGTTGGATGCGTTTGGCCGGATCAAAGGACCCGTCGACGGGGGAAGTGTCACCGGGCAGGCGATTGGTGAGTACGGATCCCGAAGAGCCGTCCAGGGTCGCCACTGAAGCTTCGACGTTGGACGCCGCGCCAGTGTAAGGTCCTTGGTAACTCTGAAAGAAGTCGCCGTGCCGGAATAGATCCAATGGAGAAGCTTGGGAGCGATAACTGAACGGGAACGGGTTTGCTACTGGGGATCTAAACGTTTGAGAAGACACCTGTACCGGGTTAAATTGTCGGGTTCGGATCCTTATTGGGTTCGTCGCCGTCCCATAGAATATCAGCTGCCACTTCTTCAAGATGCCTGCACACATTTTATTATAATAAATTTTAGTATTATTGCATAAAATATTGTTTAGAACTAAGGCTATACACATTTTTTCAGAGCTCTTATCTTTAGTAATATTATTAAGATTCTAATTAAAAAATCTTTGCTAATTTTGATTAATAAATTCTACATTTCAAATTTTGGAATGGAAATAATAATTTTTGTTGCGCTTATTCTTTCGTATATACTAGATTTGTAATATGTAAAATGGTTATACGTAAAATCCGCTGTCGGTAAAAACTGATTTCACGTATAACAAGTTTATTTTATATAGAATCCGTTTTATTCGACCGATGATTTTATTTACAACCATATTACATGTTACGTACGTATAGATTACGAACGGACAAGCACCAAAAAATTATTGTATTCGTCCTTGCATTTTGAACTTTACATTCAGAAATCAGTTTCTCCTTCTCGTTTCGAAGTATAAAATACGACTGTACAATGCACGAAATTACATTGCATTTGTGTTCGTTTTACAGTTTACGATTTTTCGCCAACGGCTGTACGCCTGCCAGATTTATTGTATATAAATGAACGGCATTGTTTATTGTCGGTAAAAGTTGGTGTAATAATATGCTTTTAATATAATTAACTTCAATATATACTGTCCTAGTATAATACCAATGAACTGTTTTAATATAATTCTCTAATATATATAGTTTCTGGCCTTAATCGATTGTCATCATTGAGATATTAACAATTTCACTTATATAGGTAGATCTTTTATTTTTTTTTTTTTCTATTATTTATATCTTAAGACAATATCTATCAAACAAATAGATATTAAGGACGCAGCTCTCCTCCATCCACTACGTTATAAATGGTTAATTATAATTGGCAACTTTCCTTATAAATTATGAAAAATATTTGAATTAATTAGTATTTCAAGTACGTGCTCAATTTTACCACGCGGTCTTAGGAATATTTTTGTTGTTCTGATAATTCTTTGCAGAAATAAAGAAAGACGTATTTCAAAATATAAAGCCAGCATTATCACGTTTTATTTTAATGAATTTATTACATTAATTTACTTTCATAGGACTATTTGAAACGTTTAATTAAGTTAATTTAATATTCAGTTAAGCTTATTCATATCTCAATTATTTAGAGTCACATCTATTCATTAATACAGAAAAGCTGAAAACTAAAATTAACAAATGAAGTTTAATTTTGTCTCTCTTTTAGCAGTTGTATTTTTATCAATGTAATAATATTTTCTTGTAAGCTACAAGTTCGTTGAAAGTGAAACTTATTTTTATTTATTGATCGTAAAAAACACTACGAAGGCAAACACTTCCGTTTAAAAAAGGAAAGTCCTTTATTTATTTATTAATAAGAAAGTAAATAAAAAAATAAATGAAATTTATAGAACTGTGGCAAAAAAAAAAAACATAAATTCACAAATTTATTTCTAACAAGAGAACCGTGAAAATTGCCTTCCTAAAATAGAAGAACCTAACTGAGACCGTGACCGCAACAAAAAAACGGGCTGAAATCGTAGCTGGGGCATTTTATTCGTTTCCAGTGTAATAAACATCGAAGTTGTAATTAATTTTAAATTCAAGCGCAAAGAATTTTTTTCGATCGAAAATCGTTTTCATGCGAGCTTGTTTCAAACAGCGAGGAGCGGTTCCGCGTAATTACAATAATAATGACGTTTAAAATGACATTTTATTTCATTTACGGGAGCAATTGAAATCAATGAAATTGAATTGCGACGATAAGAAATCGATTGCAATGAAGCGCGAAAATGAAAAAGAGGAGAGCAACGTTCGGTGAGCGCAATTACAATAAAAATGGGAATTAATTGTGGCTCGGTGAGAAATCAAACATAAATATTTGACGGGAAATAAAATAAAAAAGTATAAAAAGTACCTGGCGTGTTAACGTGACGGTTGCCGGCGTTGATCACTTGCAAAGTCCACCGTCCGTCCGCTTTCTCGCCCCAGAAGTGCACGCTGAGGAAGGGCCAGTCGTCGAAGTTGGAGCTCAATACGTCTCGAGGCCTTTCGAAGAGTAACGTCGATGTGGTGCCCATCGGCGATGTCAGCAGCAGTCGAAGATTTCCGCGTGGGAAGAAGCGCAGAGACACCTGCATATTACAATATTTTTGCACCGTCAACATTTTGTCGCTTGACATTTCTTTACTTATCCATTAACACGCTTAATTCGCCGTAAACTGTCTCGCGTTTATTAAAGTTCATCAGTTTTTAATTATAATTATAGGCAACTGATATATAATAAACGATTAGTAAATAATAAAATCAATTATGATAGATAATAATAAGAAATTAATTTTGTTGATAAACAATCACATTTTCCATTTTAACATTAGTTTAATCATTATTATTTTGTATATTTGCAATTATCACGAAATTGTCAGCAATTTAAATGTAGTTTTTTTTTATTATGAAATATATTGACATACACTGTTGAATTATATTCGTTTGATTAAAATATATTTTTTGTCACACGTGCACGCAAAGCACAGTAAAAGGTGCTTATTTTGAGGGAGCTAAGCACGATTTCGCGCCCTAGGGATTTTTATCCAATGTTTAACTCCCTAGGGATTTGGCGTCATGTTTTGAAGAAAGTTCTACTAAATAATACTAATGTTATAAAAACAATTTTATCGTTGATATTCAAAACTATCCTTTGTTTGCTTGTGTAATTATTGTATTACATTACATATAATAAAAATAAAAAAGTAAAATATTTATTTTAATCTTTTAGAAAGTATTTTTATTACTATATATTATTATAATTCTTCTTAAAACTTTTTTTCCTGTTACCTTCATCGAAAATATAATTTTTCAATTTAAATTATTAAATTATTTTTTTCTTTTAAAAAAATTTTTTTTTTGTTATCGGGGGCTCCGCCCCCGAACCCTCGCAGTTGGCTATTCTGCCAATGAAAGCAGATTTAGAAACGCAGCTTAAAGAAAAAGCGTTCGCTATTTCTTACACATCTTTAAGCTGCGTTTCTAAATCTGCTTTCATTGGCAGAAAGCCAACTTAAACTCTCTTACATTAAACTTAGGTGGGTGACGAATCGTTTGAACTGGGTGTACGAAGTTATTCCCTAATAGCAAGAAATATTCCAGAATATCCAGAATATACACCGTTCTTTAATCCGGTTTAACTTCGAGTTTTGTTCTTATAATGTTGGTACCGTTCGTTGATTGATCGATCCGTTCTTGCAGCATATTGTCTGCTATTAGTCGTATAAGTTACGTCATCACAGGTGGAGATTCCTAGGCCGGGGCTCGCACTTGAAGTTGGTAACAATGTATTCAAAAATCTACTCCCGTTCTCTCTCACGCAATATTTTCTCTGTCACTCGCATTAGTATAATAATGAAAACGACAGAGGAAGTATTTTATAAGTGAGAACCGGAGTAGTTTTTTGAATGCTTTGTTACCAACTTCAAGTGCCAGCCCCGGCCTAGAAATCTCCACACTGCGTCATCATTGATAACACAACAGTGAACGAGTGAGCGGTGAATAGTGAGCTAATATTTTGATAAGAGAAATTAAGAGAATTTCTTTTTGGAATATTGCTACTTATCAAGGTGAAAAATATAATAAATTGAAATACAATAAAAAATGGATCCATCGGAAAGCAAAATAAATCCTTTGAAACGGAATATACATTCCTCACCTTCGGTAGAAACAAGTTCTTACAGGGATCAACATTTTAAGGTTAGTTTTTATTTTAGTTGTTGACTAAGAAAATTAAAATAAGTTTCTAACAGATTTCTACAATATATTGTAAAATAACTAATACTCTGAAAATAACAAATTTTTCTTAAAAACAAATCTCCAATTTCTAAGTAGATCTCGAACATTGAATCAATGTTAGAGCAATGTTATAACTAACGATTTATTTTTTTAATGTTACTTAATATATACACGGAAAACAGTTTGGGTAAACCGTTGTGCCATCAGTGGGTGAAATGCTTTACTATGGTCTTAGTAGAGCCTCTCGCATAATTTTGGGTAAACCGTTTTACCCAAATATATCTATATATATTATATCAACGAATTTCTTCGACACTTAATATTTCTATTTCTAACTTATTACTCTTCACGTCTGAAATTTTAGTCAAGTGTCAAAAGCAAGATGGAATGCTAAGTGTGTGCAATCTTGTTTATTGCCTCTACACTTAAATAATAATTATAACAATCAAATTAATATCAATAATAATGTATATAAGATGTATATCTCAGTAGTAGAAAAGATGAAATTATGCTCATCTTCTCCCTCTACTGAAACAATTTGATATCATTCTCTTGAAATTCAAAATTTTGTTTATTTTCAATAAACTTATTACTCTTCACGTCCGAAGAAATAGAAATATGAAGTGTCGAAAAAATTCGTTGATAGATTATAGAACGCTAAGGTCAATGTAATAGCGTTAAAACAGGTAAGTTCATTGAAAATAAACAAAATTTTGAATTTCAAAGGAATGATATCAAATTCTCTCAGTAGAGGGAGAAGATGAGCATAATTTCATCTTTTCTACTACTGAGATATACATCTTATATACGTTATTATTGATATTAATTTGATTGTTATAATTATTATTTAAGTGTAGAGGTAATAAACAAGATTGCACACACTTAGCATCCCATCTTGCTTTTGACACTTGACTAAAATTTCAGACGTGAAGAGTAATAAGTTAGAAATATATATATATATATAAACTTGAAGTTTAGATAAAAGTAAATTGTAAAATTCTTTGGAATTTATAAAGTTGGAACATATAAGATGTAAAAATAAATATAATAAATTAATAATTTTACAATTACTTTTAAATATACAAAATAAATAATATATAATGTATTAATTTTTACAGGGATCTCGTTCAGAACAAGATAAATTATTGCGAAGTTCATCTACTTTGTATATTGGCAATTTATCTTTCTATACTACAGAAGAACAAATCTATGAACTGTTTTCTAAAACCGGTGACATTCGGAGAGTTATTATGGGATTAGACAAATATAAAAAGACTCCATGTGGGTTTTGTTTCGTAGAATATTATGAAAGGGTTGATGCTGAAAATTGCATGAGATATGTGAATGGCACTCGTTTAGATGGTCGGGTCATTAGAACGGATTGGGATGCCGGATTTATAGAAGGACGGCAATATGGACGAGGAAAGACGGGTGGACAGGTAAATTTCATTTAAATTCAATTAATAACAACAACAGAAAGAAATAATATAGATACAGAATATATAATAATGATGCGATTCTTTTCCAAATGTAGGTTCGAGATGAATATAGATCTGACTTTGATGGTGGTCGTGGTGGTTATGGTAAGATCATTCAACAAAAAGTGGTGTCACCCATGTAAAAGATCCTTATTGATTTTGGAAAAAGCAATGTTCAATTTGTAAAGACTGATGATTTAAAGTCAAGACCTGTGATCTGAAATATTTAAGATCATAACATTTCAGATAATTTCATACTTGTGTGCACAGGGTTTTGATTATGTAGAATAAGAAATATTATATTAATATGTAAATAATAATGAAGAAATAACTGATTATATTTTACTTTTGTGTAAATTCATTTATTCATATATGCAGTGTGTACCTTAATTAACAATAATATTTATGGGTCAAGCATATAAAAAGATAATCTTGCCTGTCTAAGTGTTGAATTACAATATCTTAATACTGGCACTTAACGTAAATAACTCGGCACGAAATGCGACTAATTTCAACTTCTAAATATGTACAAGACAATTAAGTTTTGCAACAACCTTGTTTCTATGTGTTAAGCATTAAAATAACAAATATAATTCATAAATTGAATGCAGTCAAAAACTGGGACTTTGAGTAACATACATGAATTAAACATAATTCAACAAGATAATTTCGAGATACTGAATGTAAATGCAGTACTAATTATGTACATGAAATATCTCTAGCTTTGTACACGTGAAAAAGATGCGATGACGCAAACATCTTTGGCTAGTCAAATAAATGCATTCATTTTCAAAAGGATTGCTGGAAATAAATGCTAACAGCGAAACTGATTTGGCGTTTTAATTATCAGTCTGTTTTCACAGACAACAGCAACGTAGCCTATGATTTTTAGGCTTCTTCAGAACCGCCCTCAGTGCTTCTGTAAAAACTTCGGTCAAATTATCCTGCTTCATCGCAGAACATTCAACGTACTTGAATGCGCGAATGTGTTTAGCCATTTTGAGACATTCCTTTGGTGGGATCACATCTACATTTTCTTCACTGTTGCGCAAGTCCCCCTTCGTTCCTAAAAAAAAGTCATTACATTATCATTCAAATTCATATTAAACTTATTCAATGTTTAGTGGGCTTTCTTCCATACCAATTGATAGAGATAAGAGATAGATAGATAATAACGTTTATATATTATATTAATTCATACAAATATTTTTAATATTTTACTTGATTACACAAATTGAAAGAGATTTCATACTTAGATGGTTATTAATTTACCAATACTTGAATTTACTGCAGATTAACTATTTGAAGGTCAAACAAAGTTATTTTACATTTTAAGGTTCAAAAAAATTATTTTAAAATTACAATATTAATCTAAAGACGACAGATTTCTTCTAATTAACTTTTTAAGACTGCTTTTATTTCACAACAAATTTGATAAATAATTAAATAAAACTTGAAATAAATAAATTCACTGAAAGACAAATTTAATTCTATCTACATTATACTTGCCTATTATCAAGGGTGGCGATAGCCACCCGACGTGCTAAGGTATATAAATTAATAAATAAATATTAATTAATAAAATAAAATTACAAACAATGACATTAATTATTTGCTCGAAATTCAATCGCATCGAATACCGTTAATTCATCATTTGAATTTGGAAATTATTTTAATCAATTCACATTTTCAACAATTAAAACTCAAACTTACCGACTAAAATAATGGACGTTTTGGGACAGTGGTGCGATACTTCCGGATACCATTTGCTCAAGATGTTCTCAAAGGAACAACGAGATGATATGGAAAAGCATAAAAGAAAACAGTCCGTCTGAAACAATATAACAAATATTTCTTAAGTTCAAAAACACAGGTGCAAGTAAAAATAAATAACCTCTTCCTTAATTAAAGGCATTTAAAAGTGCCAGTGCAATTAGTCATTTAAAAACAAGTTAGATTACGACGCGAGTTGTTTATAAACAAGCACAAATGAGTGACTTCAAACGGAACGATCAATTGCAAATTGACAAATAATTCAAAGTGAGTCACGCCGACTATTTTGCTTGCTTCACGTCGATGCGAAACGCTGACATAAATAGTTCTAATCGTGTCCAATCGTCGGCGACACTCGACGCGTCTAAACAATGTAATTGCATGCCGGAACTTGAGCCGGCATAGTTTTATTTAACGGGTTAGGAAATTCGTAATAACTCATACGTATAATATAATATCTTAGTAAAGTATGCTTTTTCACTTACGTGAGGATAAGACAAGGGTCTTAATCTCTCATAATCCTCTTGCCCAGCTGTATCCCAAATAGTTACCGCATATTTTCGTCCATCCAGGTGCACTTCATCCGAGTAATTATCGAAACTACAAATTAACAGCAAGTTATCTTCGGTTTTTTAATAGTATATTGCATTAAATTCGGTAAGTTTATCGCCATAATGGTTTTAATGTTCCTTTTCTGCTAATAATAATCTTTACTAACGTTTCTTGTAAGACAAATTAAAAACAAATATGTATGTAAACAATGTTGTGTTTTAAGTAATAACTTGTTTTTTTACAGAGGTTAACTTTGCATAATATACTATTTCGTCACTCGGGGAAGAAAACGCCATTTCCCTCCTTGTGGGAGTTTCAGAAAAATTGCGTTTCTCATTCCCCGAGTGACGAAAAATTGTGTATGTACCAAGGGAGTTTCAAATGAAAAGTAGGCGAGGTATCTCTTGGTGCATAAATAGCTATAATATCAATATTTGATGGCATTTTGAAGAACAATCAGGCTTACTTACACAGTGGGTATGTATTCGGTGGGGAACTTTTTAGTCGTGTATGTGATAAGCATGCAGGTTTTCCCGACCATGCCATCGCCAACGGCGGTGATTTTGATGGGTTTCTGAGACGTGGATTGGCGGCTAGTCAGGGTACCTGTAAAGCGCAAAGGAAAGTTAATTCCGATGTTTTCTTGCAAATGGAAATCCTCATTACTTATTCCATACGAAGACGTTCCACCTGCATCCCATTTCCATTGCGAAAGTCTTCGCGCGCCCAGTCATCTCTCGCGTCCCACATTCTTCTTTCGTTTTTTCCCCCCCTCCCTTTCTCGTCGCCCTTGTGTAAACGCGCGACATTATCTAATTAACCGGGTCGCGATTCTAATTAAGCCCATCCATTTCCCCGCATTCGCTCTAATTAATGCTTTTTGAATTGTTTCGTTAATAAGGTAATCGTATTAGTTTATGTCAGTTGGCGTGCCCCGAGTAAATATGAAACACATATGGAAATCCATGAGACGTTCAACATTATTCATTGTTATTGTGTACTAGGAGAAAAAGAAGTGTTTCTGTTTTGTTGAAAAGACTAGATGTCACTTTGTCTAAAGCCAGTTGTAAGATAGTTCGATAAAATTTTATATAATATAACGATTTTTGTTATTTTTAATGTTTTGATTTATGCACAGGGCATTGTAAATTGATTTCAGAATTTTAATATTACATTTTACAAGTTTTGTTGTAATGACTAATTTATTTTGATATCTTGCAGGCACGATACCAAATTTGTAAATGTTTTTCATTAAAAAGTGGTACTTTTTTTTCCTCAGTATACAGTTCAAGGTTGTAATTCAGGATAAATTGACTTGACGCATACGTGTTTTCTGAATTTCCATATATGATCATACAAGTTTTTAGGATTTCTATAAAATATATTATATTGTAATAATTGTTATAACATAAGTATTATATATAATTATGTTATAATATTATGCTACATATTATATTTATACATACTTATGATAATATAAGTTCTTTTTAGGGTAGTCAAGATAGTATCAATTGTTTTATTTCCGACTTCAATACGATAAAATGTTTCAAATGAATCATCCAACTTTGAATAAGTGTTCCGCGAGTGTCGGATCAAAGTCGTGATTTTTAGCTAGAATTTCCAATTTAAAATAAAAAATAAGTATACAATCTGGTCGCACGCCCACGCCTAGGAACACGTGTCTCTGTGTGCACTCGAGCACCTAATTTCTAACGTGTCATACGTTATGTCGTTCAACTGCACGTTTCCTGTTCGAATGCACAAGTATTTCCTGGTAGAACGTGAAATTTTATAATTGATCAACTTTTTTCGTTGTATTTCTATCATCTTTTTTTCATCAATTCAAAGTATAATAGCTAAATTACAGCGAAATTATAATTAAAATGGAACGCCCACTGAGAAAACAAGATATAAACATTACTATTTTTATATTTCTATTTAAGGATACATTGGAAAAGTAAGTATTTATCATACATAATGTTAAAACTGCTCCCGTGATTAGCCCTTTTACTATTTTTAATGATAAAATTTTTCACTTTTCAGACACATCTCTAAATTGATATATAAATATAATTATGGTTTTAACATTTAATCACTTTTTTCTCTTTACTCGATTAAACTTGGAATGTTTCACAGGCCAATGGTAATGTTTGCTTTATTATATCTATTTATCATCACTCAATCAAAGTTAAATTTATTTACACAATCTTTCATATTAAAAAATCTAGCTGGGATCCTACATAGGAATTTGGCACCGGAAATCAGCTAATTTCCTAGGTAGGTTCCTAGGTAGTTATAGGAAACTAGCTGATTTCTGGTACCAAATTCCTATGTAGGATCCCAGATAGATTTTTTTAACAGGGTTGGACGTTTTTCCCAATATAGTCGCACAGATTTGAATACCGTTTAATCCAATGGTGATCTCGCTTAAAAAAGAGACAACTTCAATCTAGAACTCAATGTTGCCGTAATAGAAGAATAGTTTCCTTGGGAATGAAAGTGAGGTGCACGGTGGAACTTGGATCGGGAAGATTGGCTCGAAAAGAATAGTCCTCGAAGGACGAAAATTGGTTTGATTCGATTAATAATTGAAGCTGTGAGCTAAAAAGGCAGTGAGATCGGACGCATCCGGCGACTCGACGGCACCAAGGCTATGCCCGGTGCCGGCGACGCTCGGCATATCAATGAACTCTACGGTGCCGTTGCATTTTCATTGTAGTATAATAAGTCTACGATCTTACATTCGACGGGGCCTTTGCAATTTTCATCGCTTCCACGCCCGCCACATTTGCACAGAAATTGAATGAAAATGCTCCGGTGCAACAATTATAATCGTCACAAATTTGCATTATATTATTTAATTATATTCTTTTGTTATTTATACCACCGCTTTGATGAATCATGTATATTTTTATTTACTTATACTGTCCGAAATAATTGTTATTTGTATGACTCGGATTTTATTCCACATACGCAATTTTTATAACGTTAAATATGTTTCATATTATTCTCCACAATTTATCGTGGAATTTTATCTCTCATAATAAAACAACTTTTTTGTATTACATTCATATGTTTTGATTTGCATTCGAGTTTTTTTTTTGTTTTTTCTTCTTATTTATCAGTAAGTAAGTCTATTTTTCTTTACTCGTATACAATATTTTGAAATGAAATAAAAATAATTAATGGTTATAGGTGTGAGTTATGAAGAATTGTTGACACAATTAGTACGAATTATCAAAAATGAGGCGAGTCATTAAAAATAAACGTCGGATAAGACCGGTATAAACAATGTCTCGTAATTGAATCACCGATTGAAGCGAGGAATTCGACGCGCTTACCTTGACTGCGACTATCGGCGCACATTCTGACTCCGAATTAGTTTACACTGGCTTGCACGAAATTCCAACAAAAAATCGAGGGCAAAAACACGAATTCAATATGGTCCGTCAATGTTTCGTTCAATTCCGCTTGACAACTGCATCGTATGCTGCACCTAAACAGAGAGATAGACGCATAAAGAATACAATTGATAAACGTTATCTTGGACTTGGAATGATATCTGCCTCCACCAACTTAACATTATTACTCCCCAGCACGAGTGGAACTCATTGTCATTTTTCTTAATTGTGCGAGAAAAATTTTAATATAACATTCGGTGCAATGTTAAATGCGTTGAAACTTGGATTTATTGTTATATTTATGGCAAATATTGTATAAACGTTTTTTTCTCAATGTACTGGCTGTCCTTAGATGTGTACAATGTTTTGATATCGTTAAATATTATTCCTAAATATTACGACGGTGTTAAGAAGACGTAAAATTCTGTGGTGTTCGTTAAATTTATATCTTGTTAATATATTTTAGTACCTTTATATTAATATAATGGCAATATAATAATAATAATACGATTGCCAATTAATTTACAATTTAGGAGTGACCGAAAATTTTCCAGCCACTGACGTTTGCAAAGTAAGACTTGTAACTTTAAACGAAGGGTAACGAGTTCCATTTCTTGGTCAATTTTTTTCTAAAATAGTACATTTTATAAGGAATAATATAAATGCATACATATTCTTGCGTCATTATAAAGTGTTATTTCAATTACTAGTAAATTTCGTTCAATATATTACTGCACTGATAAACAATTTGGATTAAAAATTATTATACTCTCATCAAAAAGTGGGGACAAGGTATATTTTCTTGTCATATTTAATATATAGATTAAAAGAACTTATGATAATTATATAAACATGTATAATTTAGTACAATATGCTTGTTTATCTTACGACTTTTTTTAATAAAATATAATAAATGTGACATGACTTTTGTACAATATCATAATTTTTATCCAAATTTTTTTCTCAGCGTGTAACGTTATTCAATATTCACGAATATTTATGTATTTAAATATATATACATATAACGAATAATATGTATTTTAGATGAATACAAATGTCGTACCTAAAATAACTCTTGTAATGAAAGATTTGCATTTCTTAAAAGCTCATTTATCCGAAACATATATGGAAATGACGAATGCGCTATAAAAAATGATTTGAAGGACAGTTCAGTGGTTCGCAATTGTTTTGAAACAAATCTTCAGTCATTGTGCAAGGAGAAGAACGTTTGAATAAATCTGATTATAAAATTTACATTCGAAACATCGTACGTTCAATGTAATAATAATTCAAATGAATTTAATGAAAATTCTTCAAAGTTTCAATATATTCTCTTGCTTTATTTTCATAGTAATATTTTGGCACAAACTATTGTAAATATTTAGAAGTAGAACTTACGAAGTTGCGATGCTATAATTTACAGAAAAATTTACCATAACAGTTGTCTCAGTATAAAGAACAGTTTGAGCAAGATTGTTAAATTTTAATGTCAACATTATTCCATTCAGAAATAGTGTCATTATTAAAAATAAAATCTACAACTCTTTTTTTTTAAATTTAAAAACTTAGTACCACTGGATTAATGGTTTATAGGAAGGCATGCTAAACTTGACATAAGGTGATTGTTGGAATGGTCACCTTATGTCAACGGTTGCGCGGTCACATGTCAGAATCGCTTTCGATTATTTATAGCATCTAAGGCAAACCACGACCCCGTTAGAAATTGAGAGTTAATTGATGCGAACCTTTCATTTCGTCGCTTAAAAGTGAAAGTGTTCCACGCAGCATATCATTTGTATATCAGTGGGACAAAAAAACACATTAAGATAAAATTGCAAAAAAAGACTGTCCTTGCATTACTCATATAATTCTTTATAAACGCGTTAAAATATAGTTGATATAAAACTGTGATTCGGACGAATAAGAACGGAATTATATATTTCTGTGGTATTTCAATTTCAATGAATAAATCATTTAGCAAGTTTTGTAACATTTATGTACATTTATCCGACTCGCCGATGTTACTCATCAAAGGTGTTAAAAATGTTTATTAATTTTCGACCCCGCGGTATGTTCGCGATAAAAATTGCATAAGTTTCGCGGATAACAAATGTGAAGCACGCGTGTTAGTCGAGCAAAGTGACAAAGAATGACACGAGTCCTAAGTGAGTCAGATGCCGGCAATTGGCTAATTAAAACGAGCATGCCAAGCGGACTCGTGTTTCCTAATTTGTATAACCACCCACCCAAAGTCCGCAGGGTCAACACACCAAATTGCTGATAACTAAGATACTTCACATTCGACCTCTCCCAGCGTCTCTTCCCTCGACCGCTGTTATTTCACAGTTTTCTCTTAACTCGACTCAATCTCAAGATACTTCCACTGCAATCATCTGATTATCTGTATCATTCACTTTGCATAACGATCACTTGATACGCAATTCTTTTTATTTATTTGTTCTCCAAAAAACAAACATGTTTTTATCATTTTTTTTTAATTATTCCAATTATGTTGAGGTAAATATATTGCTTGAGAGATATGGCAAAATATTTTTCTGTTTGTTCCCCCGGTTTTCAGTATCCACTCTATCTTAATTATAAACACCAATTTTATTCGTTTCATTTGTTTAGTGTATATTATGTCAACGTGCTTTTTATAATGTGGAACAAATGTACAATATTCAAAAGTAACTTGATAATTTGAGTTATTTTTAATTCCTTTACAATTTGTTACATACAGATCTACGTATTTTATCGGTTAAAATCAGTGTTGTCTTACATTTTAAAATGTAATTAAATTAATGTACTTTTAATTTATAGCCACTTATATTCGGTATGATCGTTCGTTAAAAATAAATAATTACATCATACGAAAGGAGCATTTTTCGATGCCTGAGAAACTTTGCAACCGACTGAAAAGAAAAATATGTATGGAATGTTAAAAAAAAACTATACTAAAAACAATATAACAATTTTTGTTTTTGCTCGTCTGAATTGAATTTTGTTTGTTCGTTTTCTTTCTAATAAATTTGGCTTTTACTTGGTATCGAATACCATTTATTATTTACACAATTACTATACCAACATATTTTTTATATAGTATAGTAAAATTTTTTGTATAACCTTGTAAAGTTGCCACGATTTATGGTAATTATTACCATACTGGATATAAAATGTTATTATATCGTACACAAAATTTTACTGCAATTTTACTGTAAAATAGCAGACACTATAGACCAGAAGAAAAATATCTTCTGGTATTTAAGCACAACTTTTTTTCTCAGTGTATAAGGCATAGTCATTTTTGTTCCAACTTTTGTCTGCGTATCCACATATATATAAAACAGAAATAAAAACAAAAATAATATCTACCGCATTTTTCTCGTTGTACGTTTGCTCAATTGCCGTTAAAACTAATGATTATGTCAAAGCAACGATTGTTCAGTTTGGCAGCAAAAAAAACTAGCACCTTTTTCCACTTCGTATTATTTTAAAGATATGCCATTATAACGGCGTAACACAAGTTGCATAATAATCGGTGAAATGTGAGAAATGGCAAGGTATCCGATTATGCGTGGTGGAGTGAATTGAGGGAGTGTTCGATGCCCCACAGTCCACACCCACCACTTTTATCTCGCTCTCTTCAATGGTTTGCAATTATAACAATTTACATTTTAGCGCGCAATTTAATAACGACGGCTCCGGAGGAATCTTGCGCTTAAAAACTTTCAAAAAACCGCCCAAGGCGACATTCCGAAATCACAATCGCACATCAGAACAGCTTGTTTTCATCCAGACTATACGGTCATCGATTTCGTTGCTATATTTATTAATTTGTTGTTATCAGATAATATTTGTACGTTCAATAATAATCAATAATAATAATCTTTAAAAACACGCTAGAAAAAGCAAATTTGTTTTTATTCGTTTAAGTCGGGTGACTGATTGGAAAAAATGCTATAAAGAATAATAATGAAAACAAAAAAAAAACTAAAACAAAATATGACTTCACCCGTTGGGAAGAGGAAAACAGTTTCTATTCCACGTTAAACTCTAAGCGAGTCTTACTGTCACTAAGCTGCGGTTTTTATATTATGTATTAATTGCGTGTTATAATACAAAGTTGAAAAAGAAATCCGTCTAAATATAGAAATTTATACGAAATATCAAATATCGAATTACTGTATCAGTTTGTTCAATCATTTGTGTATGATTATTATTTTTCTTAACGTACTAAAAAGATATGCCAATTGAATTATTCATTATTAATGGAAGTATTTCTTCATTTTTAGCATATTCAAAAAGCAAGCTAAAAATCATATTCAATTGCGGATACTCAATTTGTATTATTATTATATTATTATTATCATCGCGTGAAGTATGATTGAATACTTTTGTTAATAATGAAATACGCTAAAAAAAATGTTTTGCTTGGAATGTCGCAAAAAAAAATTTAATTATTTATTTCAAACGATTAATAATCAAATTGAAATTTTATTAATTACAACCTATTTTGTCCTTGACAACGCATCGCTATTATTTTTACATCTTTCATTTCTAATTTGACTATTATCTTATTATAATATTATTAATTATCACACTTCGTACCGGACGATAACAATTATTTTTCGGACTCTAATCGGATATTTCCTTTGCCGATTTTTTTACTTACTTTTTTCCCTCCCTTAATCACCCGCGAAAATATTTCTTTGTAAAATCGTATTTGTCATTGCTATAAATTCAAGTATAAATTTGACCGTAAATAACACCGGTGTAATTATACGAATATTAACATTTTTAATGCGTTTCAATTACCGCTCTTTGTTCTTCACACGATTGCAATAATACATTTCATATTTTTATAGCGTTATTTTTAATCGATTGATCGAATATGTTGATACTACACGGTCAAAACTTGGAAGTCATAAAGGAAAAGAGTACGAGTTTTCTTTATAAATATTTACGCCCGGGCGCGACTTTGAAAATAAGTAATTTCAACAACCTTCGTACTTCAATTTCTTTGGTATACCAATCGAAAGAATAATGCCGACAATTTTCTACAATTTGTATCGCAATTTCGAATCGTCAAATCCGCGTCGACAAAAATAATGACTAAATATATATATAAAACATTAGACTTGTACTATTAGGATAACTCCCGAGATAAGATAACAATGGAAAAAAAAGAATAATAATAAAATTTGTCGAATAATTATGTTTGCCAGTTCGTATCTTAATTGGAGGAAATCTGAAGGAACCAATTGCTTTGCAATTACAATTTATCATTGTTACATAAAAAGCACTTTTACAATCAAAATATAATTGGCGTTCTCATTTCGTTCGATGATAAATATCACAAACAGGAGGAAAAAAAAAGGAAAAAAAATTGTACCTCGTATATAAATTGTTGTAAAAATGTTATTAATAAAGAATGATGAAATAATAAATAACAATTCTAGTAATAATAATAATAAAGCATTGATACGTTAAGAATAATATTGTACCTACCACAAATCCTAAGGATAATAATGGGAAATCAATGGGATCGAGGATCCATTTGAGAAACGAAAATCAGTGACAAAAAGAGGAAGAGTCCTGGTATGTGAATGTGATCGCAAGGAAATTCAACTTTCACCAAATCAAAAATGACATGACGTGCGAACTTCACGGTTGACGCTCGATGACTGAATTGCTTCGGCGAACAAATGAGTATATAAGGCGCACAATGAGGGACGTAGGAGCGCTCGTTTGACGCCTCGCGAGAGCCAAGACAATTTCACGATAACGCACCGCTCGGCGTCAAATTATGAACGCCGCGTCGCCGACCGTTCCTACGTACCGATAACTAGCATAGATCGTTATTAAAATCTTTAGCGGCCGCTTTAGTTGTTACCTTTGTTCATTATCAAATCGCGAATCGCTTTTAAGAAGGATCCAAAAATGATTCATTTCTGTGACGATAAAGTGACGTAAAATTTGATTCGCTTTTTCTGCAATTTAATTGACAATTTTCGCCTTTTTAACGATCACCTTTCAATTGCCACGCTCGACGAATTGTTGACTCAACTAATTCGGCATATTTTCGATGATTACAAATTAAGGAACACGAGTTAAGCAAATAAAATTGTTTTATTTATTAACAATAGATGGTTATATTGAGGAGTGTGTTGTCATGAGCAAAACTGACGTATGGCCAGCATAATGTCGTACTTAATGTCGTCATATATAATGTTGAATTAACAGTTACATTACAATTAATTTATAACTTTTAAATAATGACGGTAATTAATAATATCTTTTTAATTGTGCGTTAATAAAATAATAGTTTAAACAGTGAATGTAGATATAACAATAACTGGCGCGTTTGTCGAGATCTTAATCATTAACAATTATATTGTATGAGCACCCTTAAATAGTAGTCAATGGAACAAAACTTTCGGTCAAGTATAGTAATTTTTCCAAAGAATATCTTCCTACTGTAATATTACTATAATAGTCATACATAATAATATAATATAATGAATGTAAAAAATTCTTAAATAACTTAAAAAAATATGAAGTAAAAATGTAAAAGAACGTATATCACTTAATAATCCATTCAAAAAAGGAATGAACGCTATTTAATTTAATAAAAATTGAAATTTTTCTTCATTTGAAAAGATTTCATGTATAGAGTGAAACCGTTTAAAAATATTTTATAATTGTCAAAATTGAATTAAATAATTATTATAAATTAATTACCAAGCGTTAAATTATTAAAGATTGTTATTCCATCTAGTTTTGTACAATTTGACATTCTGTCTTATGAACAGCATAGGTTAGAGACACTGAATCGTGACACCTAATGGACAAAAGATACAATAAACAGTTTGTCAAAAATAAGAATTCACCCATGTGGAAATTGCCAGCACTGACAAACGGCCCAAGCTTGGGCCAGTACTGGCTGCCAGCATACGGTAGACAGCATTGGCCCAGCATTGCGGAAGAGACGAATGATAACAGATTCTGTCGTATGCCGGATCAATAACGGCAGTTGAATTGATTTGTTTAACGGGCTTCAGCCAGTACTGTGCCAGTACTGGTTTACAATAATGGCCGGCGTTGTAAACCGCAGCTGGCAAAGTGCTGGCGACGTACCGATTTACAACTAATTCTGTGGTTTGCCGGTTAAGAATAAGGGTCGAATTTGTTGTTTCCCAGTACTGGTTCAATACAGACACGGTACTGGTATACAAAAGATGCCAACATTTACTTGTTATACATAGGTGTTAAAGATTATTTGCATTGCAACTAAGGATTGATGGCGCAGCGGCAGAAGGTCAAGCTAACACGTTGGAGGCTCAAGTTCAAATGCCAAAGGGTGCAAAATTTCTTTCAATAAATAAATTCAAATGGTATCTTAACTAAGAATTACTTAAATGTATGTTAATAGAATTTCACAAATTGAAGAAAAATTATTTTTTTTTATTCCAGTAAAACGGTACTGAATCGGTTGTTAGCCAGTACTGAATCTGTGCTGGTTAACAACTGGTCCACAGTACGGCCAACGTTATCATCCCAGTACTGTGCCAGTACTGGCAGACAACATAATCTGTACAGCTACCAGTACAGGCAGTACGGCCGCCAGTACTGGGCCAGTGCTGGACCGTATTGTAATTTCCACATGGGCAATTTATTAAAATTTAAAAACCCTTAGTTTCTAATTTTTAATATTCTTTTTTCACCGTGTAGCTGCGTTTGTTTGCACCGTGCATCATATTAGATAAAAGAACTAAACAATTTCTAATCAATTCAGTTATACATTAGGCTACAGAAGTAAAATAATAACCTATACAGACTATATTTTATGTCATTAATGTAATCGAATAAGTTTAGCTGTTGTAGCCATACAAAATATAGTCCGCTCAAGTCAGCTATACTTTCTTACAAATTTAGCTAGAAATTTAGCTGTGCTTTTCGGATTTTTTTTTCCCGGTGCAGGTCTTAAACTTTACCTAAATGTGAAAATATTGGAAAATTAAGGTGAAATATCAGTGCTGTATTCACGAAGTCAGTGCTATAAATAAAAGTATTTATAATATTTAAACGCAATTATAATACCTATTTAATTCATCAAAATAAAGAGAAATTTATTGGTTTTAATATTCAAAATAAAGGCTTCGAATTCAAACTCCTTTTAATTCGAGGAAAACAGATGCGTTTTCGGCGAAATAATACAATTTGTAAGAAAGCGATTATAATACGATTTATTCTAATTTAGAATCAAAATATTATCAATGGTAAATACTGAGTTTAACTTTTATATCAAATTGCTCTGATGCAATTTGACACCAAAATAAAGGTGAATTGTATTTACGAAATGAAATAATTTAAAGAGCTAAATAATAAATTTTTAGGAAAGATAATTTTAATTAATTTTATTTAATAATCTCGAATGTCGCCGAAATAATTTGATTAAATTAAGAATACGACAATGCATCATTTTTCTTGTATAATTTTAAAATATAATTACAATAAGGATCTATTGTAATATTCGTTATTTTTTTCCTGTTTTCTTTTTTTGTTTCTATCCGTTTCAGAGTAGGCAAGTGAGTTAAATTTGAATAGTGTCTGTGGTCAGTGATCGACCAATAAACTTTTTTGAGACTTCAAATATTGACAAAAAATGGGTAAAAAGTGTTGTGTCAGTGGGTGTACAAGCAGGAAAACAGAAAAAAAAATTAGGTTACCAAAAAAATGAGGATCTTCCTATGAAATGGTTGAATTCCATTAATACACTGAGAAAAAAGTTGGGATAAATATACAAATTTTTTTATATATTATTTATTATTTTTTTTATATTTTTATAAATTTATATTTTTATATATATATATATAAATATAAATTTATAAATATATATTTTTATAAATTTAATATATATATATTAAATATATAAAAAATATTTTATATATTATGTATATTATATATATATATATAATATACAAAAAAAAATGGGATAAAAAATAGTACAAATTGTACTATTATAATTGTTCTATAAATGTTTTAGACCACTGACATTAAATATTTATATAACACATATGCAATGAATAATAAATATCTAAAAACTTTTTTATACATTTTATAGACATCACGATAAATATTTATAAAATATATATAAGATATTGATAAATATTTATAAATATTTTGCGCTATTAGGGTTGATTTCGTAGAATATTTGATAATTAAATCAAATATTCACGTATGTAAATTCATCGATGTTGATAAACGATGATAACAGACATGTTTATATGATTATTTGAAAATAAAGTTAGGCGAATTGCGGGCCGACCTTGGCGATCAAAATTATATTTTCGGCATAATCGTCTAAGCCGCCTCGCATGCCTGGAGCCTGGAAAAAGCAATTGCAGAATCTCTGTTTTGAGAATTGCGGGCCGACCTTGGCGATCAAAATTATATTTTCGGCATAATCGTCTAAGCCGCCTCGCATGCCTGGAGCCTGGAAAAAGCAGTTGCAGAATCTCTGTTTTGAGAATTGCGGGCCGACCTTGGCGATCAAAATTATATTTTCGGCATAATCGTCTAAGTCGCCTCGCATGCCTGGAGCCTGGAAAAAGCAGTTGCAGAATCTCTGTTTTGAGAACTGTTCAAGTGTAAGTTTTATTTAAATTCTTTATATAAAATTACATATATTTGATAATATGAATTAATTGATGTCGTCATTGTATACTTGAACAGTTAAAAGTTTATAATATTCAAATTTTGTAATTTCAGAGGAAAGAATAAAATTTGATTATGAATCGTATATTTAATAAACTTTTATATAATTTTATTTCTATAATATCGATTTAACTGTACAAGTGTTCTTCATTAAGGAGTTTAAGGCATTTTTGTCTAGTAATTTTGATTTGGTAATTCCAATTAAGCTTCCTGTCAATATGTAAACCTAAGTATTTAAATCTATCTACAATTTCTAATCTTTCATTTTTTAATTTTACTATTTTTCTATTTTGTATTAAGTCATATATAGTATTGTTATTATAAAAAAAGGTTACTTTGGATTTCGGTATCGAGAATTCTAAAAATAAATCTCTATCTATAAATTGATTCAAGAGACTTAGGTTTGTATTCAGATTTTGTACCACAACATCAATATCCTTGTCCTCCGTTATAAGAGCTATATCATCCGCATACATTATCAAGTTTGCTTTGTTATTTATTTGTTTAAATATCCCTTGTATATA
>JABFPN010000490.1:0-45446 GCA_022817305.1 Leptoteleia sp. ZL-2020
AGAAAAAAAAAAAAAAGAAACAAAACAAAGGAAAAAAAGAGTTCCCGTTACTTTGTTCTATTTATAAAGTTGGAAAGGGGGAAAAAATGTACAATAAATCGCGGCTTGTTGCGACAAAAGAAACGCACGTTTTTATTGAATTGCGACTTACTCTACACACGTTTTCTATTTCTCGAAATGTTCATAAAGAACGTATTAAGAGGGTTTATTTTTAATTTTCGGAAATTTAGGGCCTATTTTATTTATGGGAAATAAGTGATATTCGTTGGAAATTTCGTGTTTTTTTAAAATTGTTATTAATTTTCAGTTGTTTTTTTTTTACTTAAATACATTTTTGTTTAAATTTTTCCCTAATTTATTTACTTTTTTTTTGTTTATATGTTGAAATAAGATTTCTTACAAGAGGATGTTTACAATAACATCCAACTTTAGATAGTTACAAAATCTATCGAGCGCTGCACTTGTACATATATGTATATATGTGTAGATATATGCGCATGCGCATTGCGCATGTATAATCTATGAATAAACATAAACTATATCTATAAAGTTTGTACATTCATTACTTGTTATACGTGGAAAAGTTTCTCATGTAAACGGAGAAAAAAGAATATTAAAAATTAGAAACCAAGGGATTTGAAATTTTAGAATGTCAAATTGTAGAAAACTTATGGAATAACAATTTTTAATAAACTGATTTAATAAATTTTCATAATTTTGTTTATCATATAATGATATTCTGCAAGTATAATGCCAAACTAGTAAACTATTTGTGACATATATAAGGGCATAATTGCGGCATATATATATGACATATACGTAGAATATATAAATTTTCACCTGGGTTTGCGTTCATATAACTTATAAAACGAATTGAAGCAAGAAGTCCAACTTCTCTCGTATGGTTCACAGAGCACTCAAAATTTTTCTATTTATTTATTTATCTGTATATTACATATATATTGTATACCATACATTATGTATTATTTATATATTTACATATTATATTACATTTATTTATTTATTTATATACTTTCCACGAAATTTAGGAACATTTTTCCTAACGATTTGTGGAAAATCTTTACATACCTGACCGAACCTTGAACCATTTTTGAAAAGTCACACTAAAAGTGCACCAAATGTTTTGTACAATTAATAAATTGACAAAATTAACTAAAACAACGATACTAACAAAACGAACGAAATCAATAAGACTAAGTTAATTTCAATATGATTTCTTCTTATTCTTGTTTTCTTTTTTTTTTCATTTTTTTCATCTTTTTTTCCTTTTTTTTCGAACAATGTCGTAATTCAGTGTGTAGGTCAAGAACAAAAGATAACGATAGACGGGGCACTTTTGTGCTTGTCCTCCGTGAAAGCCGATACCCATGTGGATTACGCGGATCTCGTCAGGAGTGTATTTTTGCTTGGAAAAGTGACACGCCGGTGACAGCGCGTCCAAGGGAACAGCTTTTATCGTGATTGGTAGCCAGCAACAATCGATAAACTGCATTCGGCTCCGAATAATTTGCTCTTACGAAGATTTACGCGGCTCCAATCGACGAAAATAAATGCGCCCCGCTCGCGACTATTTTAAACAATTTTCTTTTTTTTTCGAATCCACCGAATAATATGTAAAAGAATTTAGAATGCACTAAATTTACATTCAAATTTTCAACATTGTAGCGAAACTAATAAAACAAATGGCTAAATTTAAAGCTTTTCGCGATATTTTCATCTTTCCTACGTATTTATAAAATTTCACGGTAAATATAAGAAAAGATTTTTCATTATTCTCCACAAATTTTCAGTGGTTGAATATTTTTGGATTTTGATAAAAATAAAAAAAAAACGTTGCGAAAAATGTATATTTTTTTTAAAAAAGTAATCGCAAGTTTTGCAGTAACTTGTTCGCGCGACAAATTTTATTTACGTTATTTTAAATTAGAGAATTAAAAATGAAATGAAAAACAGATTAGAAGATTTAAAGTATTTAATGATTAGATCGATTTTGGTTGATCGAAATAAAATGAACTTAATTTAATGTGTATTTTCTGTATTGGAAACTAAATGTCTTATAAGAACTGACTAAAATAAATGTTCATATATATATATATTGCATATCTGTCACGTATGCTTTGGACTATATAAAAACTACATATATGGAACCACATAGGCATATATATGACTATATGTGTAACATATTATGAGATCATATATGTAATCATGTATATAATATATATGAATACCTATTAAATCATATATGTTACCATATATATATATTATACCTACGTGATGTAACATATGTAACTATATATGTGACAATATATGTAACTTATATGGCATACATGAATAACATATTTTCTATCATATAAGACTCATATAAAAATTTATAACCAGATATCTTTTTATTTTATGCAGAATATAAACATTTTTGAATTTAATTATACTTCGCGAAATTTTTCTTCATCTTATAAATTTGATCTCGAGAGAAATTTAAAATCTCTGAAAAGTCTCTATTCTCACGAAGACATAAATCTTGTTTTGAAAATTAATTGATATATTAATTTATCTTGTGTTTTACTACAATGGACTATTAATTTCGTGAGCTAATTAAGAAATAAAATTTCATTTTTAGAAAATTGGTGAAACATTAAATTGTTATTAATGAGCTTGACTCGTTCGTTTGAGTAAAAAATGTTATATTAAACGAAAATTTAAGCTAATTACATTTACTATTTAAATTGAGTGATTAAACAATAAAAATTAAATTTATTGTTGAATATTCAGTTAATGATTTCATTTATTTATTTACTTATGAAAGTAATAAATTAATAAACAAAATTAACGTTTCAATAAATAATGTAATTACGACTTAAACATATATAGGCGACTTAAATATTAAACATAGAAGAGTAGATTGCGAATCCTAATATCCCAGATTGTTTACATCATTATTGATTTATAATGAACTAATAAGAACTTTTAATTAATATTTTGTTTATTTAATTATAATTAATACGAAATTCTATTAGTGTTAATTTGATTAGTTATTTATATCAATTGTTTTATTAATTATTTATATCATTTTGTTTTGATCTGTATTGAACTCGATCTCAAGTCATAAGAGTTTTATTTACTTATTCCTTATTATTTTAATTCTTTTTAATTTAATGCATAATAAAATGTACATTCATTTAAAAAATGTATTGATTATAAAACTCAACTCATGTGTGAATATGTAAAGAAATTGAATCTAAATATTTCTTTTCGTCTTTGAAAAAGGACTCAATAAGTTTATATATACTCAATTATTTCAGGAAAATTCCAAAATTAGCTAATAAAATTGCAGGCTACTGTCGGATAAAATCGACGCTTCTTATGCAAAACCGGATATGTCAAATTATTGAAGTAAAACTTGGACGTTTGAAAATTTATCATTCGATATTGCATTAGGAATGTAAAAATCTTCGGCTAAATTTGAAATCTCGAAATTTTTTTCAGCTACGATTTCAACTAGTTTAGTAAATGAAAATAAAATTTCTTTTTTAAGTACAAATTCAAATTTCAATGAAATATCCATCTTCCAAAAATATTGGGATAAAAACAATAATATTATTTATTGATATCCAAAGGACATAATGGATGTAAATACAAAACAAAAACAAGGTTTGTTTATATTTTGATATTTGAAAAACGTTTCGTTTTTCAGTACCAATTCAAAGGTACGCAAATAGTTGATATCGCAGATTGCTAATGACCGCTAAAACTTAATGCAACAAGCTTAGCGTGTTTAATAACACACGAGTACGTAAAAATTGCGTAATCTAAAGCTATCAATGGCGTAATGAAAGCCGCGCATATGTAATTTGGTTTGACGCAAAACGCAATGGAAAAAAAAGAGGACGAGAAAAAAAAAAAGAGAGAACCCAGAAGCCAACTCGCGACTCTTTTCAAATAATTCGTTGCCCCGTCGAGCTCCAATTAGAGGCCTCTAATTGGCCCGATCGTGATCATGTGACGTAACGGCTTTCGATGGATCAGCGTGATTTTCAATTGCCCGTTACTTTGCGTGCTTGAAATTCGAATAACGTCAGCGTGGCGCTTCTTCTTTCCGGCATTCGCGACACGTCCGCGAAATTTGGATGTTCCGCGCGACGAGGGATGGCATCCTGAGATGTTCGCATGAATGATTAATGAATGCCACCGGGATACTCGAAAAATATCAATGTTTGAATTTGAAAAATTACCTTGACGGCTGATTCGTGCTCGGTCTGGCATTATTTATAGCCCTTGAATGGAATAAAATTCATTCTTACATTTCGCGATAACAAATGTCCTGGATTGAAAAGTCACTTTCTCATAATTCAATAAGTTTTGATGCTAAAAAAAAGTCTTCGTCGTTTTTAATAAAAAGATTGACGTGTCCAATGACTTTAAACGACGTGAAATTGATTCTAATATAAGCACAAGCTGCTTTTAACATGAATGTTCAACCAATATTACTACCAATTCTTTATCTTCTTACACTTTCGGTCTTCTTTCCCGCTACGTTCTTTGACTTCGACGTCAAATTAAAAATTCTTCAACTTTTTCTCAAACATTCACAACTCTCACTTGTTTTGAAGGAAAAAAATATCTGATGCTGATATAAAGTCGCAAATATTTCAAGGTTAAGTTGTCGAGAGACGAGGGGAGGGGGTAAACCTAGTGAAATACTCATATACTCGTTTAAACTTTATGTAAAATATGACAAGGTAGTGTACTTGTCCTCGCTTTTTGATAGAGTACAATAATTCTTAACACAATTTTTTTTGTCAGACTAGTAATTAAAATTTTATTGCACGACGAAAAATTTATTAGCTTGAAATTGAGTGGGATATAGTTTAAACTTACTCGCTCGAGATCTTTGAAAGCAAATAAGTAACTTTCGCTATTCCGGACATATTCCCAACTGACTGACTATAACTTAATTTACTAAATCAATATCAAGTGAAGTTTCCGTTACAGCTCATTTCGTAGAATAAGTTACTGTCACTAAAACAGCACTGTGGCGGAGATGGTAATGTAACTAACCTGTCGTCCACAAACTAACGGACATAAGTTCAAATTATGCCGAGAGAAATGTATTAATGGTACTCTATATGTATATGAAATGTTTTAAAAATACAAAATGTAAATAAACATTGCTTTTGTTTTGTATTTACATCCATTTTTAACCCTTTTGGATGTAAACAAATAATATTATTGTTTTTGTTTAGTTAATTTGACCTCATAGTTTACAAATATAAATGTTTATAAATGTTTTTTTTTTACTTAAAATCCACTCTTAAACGAAAAGGATAAAATTATATACGACAATGTTTCATTTTTCGCACAATTTTTTAGATAAAATTCAAACACTCAGAGATAATGTTCAAACATCTCGGATATTGCAATATCACAAAAAGATGTGCATAAAATAGCGTACTGATATTTTTATCCTACTGAGATATCACCGAGATATCAGGTGCTATTAGAAAGATTTTAATTACGCACGTGAGATTATAAATTTTCAGATAAAATTGACATAAATATTAAGAATTACTTGCAAATTATATATGACAAATAAACAAATGCATAATTAATACATAAAAAATTAATTTATGGACCAATGTACAATTAAAGAGAAAATATTTCAAATTAAAATTTAAAAGCGTGAATATATTACTAGAATTAAAACGTCATTAACGAAATATTATTGCAAGCATTAAATGTTATTAAATATTTATAAAAGTGCGCGCGAAACAAATGACGATTTCAAAGTAAAAGTGTAAATAAAAATAAAATTAAAACGCGATGAGAAAGGTGAAATAATATGGGCAAAGCGTAAAGTCGCAAAAAGTTACTAAAAACATCACTAGCGGACGAATAACAATGTTCGTCACGTAATAGCTCGCATTGTTCCTTTGATATAATCGGACGCAAAAGAAAGGCTTTATTAATATATTATCCACGGCCAAAGAGAAAGCTTTTAACAAATGAAACGGGGCATAAAAAATGGAATCATTTTAATGGACCTCTTTCCTTTTTGCGCCACAAATTATAACACGTGGCAAGATCAATGTTAATGCCAACACTTCGTCAACGTAACGAGCGGGTATTAACAATTTATTACCAGATGAATATTAATATTCAATTATCATTCTTAGCACGGAGGGAACACCGAGAGAAATTTATTAGTAATTGCTAATATGTTTTATATCTCGGAGATACGAGTGAATTTGTATTATAATTTATAAAATATGATACGGTGAAATAGCGAGATGCATATTAAAAATATGATTAAAAAAATTGTCTTTATGGAGGAATCGAACTCGTTATTTTAGTTGCCAGTTGCAGGCTTTACCACCCTCCTATAGATTAATGAAATAATGAGACTGGTAATTGAAACGTTTTGTATGCAAATACAAAATTTGAACAAACTTTTTGCTTTTATTTTGCATATAATTCCATTTTTTGTCCTTCAAAATGTAAATAAAGAGCTTTTGTTTTCTGTAAATATTGTAGAGGTTGGAATTTTTCAGCATTTTTTTAGTATTTTTCAACATAATATTTCCACCAAGGAATAACCATAAAACTTTGGATTATTTTTCCGTCAATGTACGATTTTATATAACGAATAATATAAACCCTTGTGGAAAAGGACACTGAAAAATGTTGAAAAACTGCTGAAAATACTGAAAAATTGCTGAAATTGGATTTTTTCAGTATTTTTCAGCATATTATTTCCACCAAGGAATAACCACAAAACCTTGGATTATTTTTCCGTCAATGTACGATTTTATATAATAAATAATATAAACCCTTGTATAAAAAAATGCTGAAAAACTCTTAAAAACTGCTGAAATTGAGATTTTTCAGCATTTTTCAGTATATTTTTTCCACCAATTAATAATCATAAGATTATTCTTCCCCTCAATGTAAGATTTTCGTGAAAACTAAAATTATCCCCTTTCTTAATTAAATATGATGCGATCGGAAAAGCGAAAATTACACGGCTTTGTTTAGCTGGCCTTAAATTATCCCGGGATAAGTGATTCCGGGATAAGAGCCGCTTTTCCCGGGGCAATTGTAACTTTACAAAGGGCGAAAATTCATGCGCGAGGTATGACGTCACTGAATGACAATTTCGGGCTACGCCTTTATTACATGCCGAATTAGCATAGCTATGATTAATTCCCGCATAATTATGTTTATAAAATTAGTATTCATTACCATAAGCTCTCGGGCAATCGGTTTGCATATGCGCCGCGATTTCCATCGCTAATTAGCTCCATATCGATTTCGTGGCGTTTCTGCGTCTCCAGACGTTAATTGCCGCTGTTTATCCGAAAGTAATATTCGACACATTATCGCCTGCATAAGCCGAGTTTATTTATGGCATATAAAGCAAACGTGCCTGTATATAAGTTGCAACGATAGAATTAATGAGAAACTAAAAACTAGAAAATGAAAAAAAAAAAGACAGAGAGAAATAATAACTTTGGTATGAAGATTTGAACATTCGTTTCCTTGGTCAATAAGTCTGACTAATAACACTTTTTTCTACTGATCCTTTAAAGTTATGGGAATTTTAAATCCCACGATTATTGTATTTAAATAAAGGGTATTAGGCTAATGAATATTAGTCATAAATACGGTTCTTTGACTTATAACTGGTACAAAGAGATTTTTTTAAATTTTTTTTATTTCACAGTTACATTAAATAGATGCGATCATTACCATAATAAAGTGAACTCATTGCATAAGTAGCTGAAAAACATCATCGAATTATTAATGAAAGCGACTCGGGACATTAAGATTTGAACCCTCGCCCCGGCAAAAAAGTCGAATTTCCATGTTTTTTTCCGTGGCATTTTCGCGGCAAAGAAATGGCTGGAAAATGCGGGAGTTGCCGCAATCGCTTTTTCTTAAATTCTAACGAGCCGAAGGAAAAAAGTTGCTCTTTGTATCGTGGCATTAATTTCGAGTAAAAATAGACCGCGAGCGTTACAATTGGGTGAGTCACCGCGGGGATTGAAAAAAAAAGTTGCACAATGAATACGAGGCACGCAATTGCTCACGCTTTTTGTTAGCGCATTTCTCCGGCTGACCTACGCAAGACGTTCCCGCGAAAACTAAATCGAAATTGACGGTTACAAAGAAGTGGCGCGCGTCGAATCCGCGTCATCAATTCGCGCAAATTTTCACGAAAGCTTTCCAGCGGCGCGTTGGGAAAACCTTCCGCTCGCTTACTTGAACGCGAGTCACTATCGATGACGCGCACGGATGTTTAGTTACCGAGAACTAACAGTCGAGTTATGGCATCCGCTGCTTTCCTTCGGCGAAATTTACGCTCGAATAATGCCGCGGATCGAAAAAGTGGCCCGAAAAATAAATTCGAGGATTGGAGGTGTATCAACAAGTCAAGCGACGCGAACGTTCTTCTCGTTTATTTTCTTGTAAAGTTTGTTAGAAACATTACTAACAGTGTAATTTCGCTGAGTTTGGAAATTTTTGACAATAATTTTCATTTCAAAATCAGCAGACATTTACTGTTATCCATTGCAAATGAAACGTTGTGGTCCATATATGGTTCATATATATGTTTTAACAATGTCATATAAAGAAATAAAAAATTCATATACGAAAATCATATGCCTTTCCTTAATACATATATGTCATATATGGTCGAAAAACATATATATCTATATATGAAATTGTTAATATATGTGGACCATATATGTTTCATTTTTTCTAGGACTAAATAATCATAAATGTCAACTTAAAATGAACATTTTATATGAATTTATATTGGTAATAAAATTTAAAACAGAAGGTGATATAATAGCATCCAACAAATAAATTTTCCTTATTTGCAAATATTTTATAGACAGAATCCATAAAGAAAGCTTTTTAATACAAATATGACTCTAATTCATCATTTTTATATCTCATCGCATATGATAAATTCAAGAAAATTTACACCCTTTATATAAAACGGAAGTAAAAAATAATCTAAATAAACAAAAACAAATTTTATTTAATAATACACAATTTTTTATATTTCTTAAAATTAATGTATATTTAATATATCTTATATTTAAATATTTAATAATATATACAATAAAAGAAATATTGAAAAAGTATTATTTTTTGATTCCATTTGCTCGATAGAGATTTGAACCCTCGAATGCAAAAAATGTAAAGTTATTTCTTTTATAAATCTATTTGAATAAAAAAGGAATCTATTTTAATGTACTCTGGTGACATTTAAAAATGAAAAACGGAACGTGTTAATTTTTTTGCCGACAGTTTCGCTTGTTGATCAACTCTGAACTATCACAGAAAGTGCTGTTGACCGAAAAATGGATGTGCACAAGGATGCAATGCATTTGAAATGATTTACGGCGAGATGAACTGCGTGATTTATTTTATATGCGAGAACACGAATTTTTCGCTGAACAAACACGACGCGGAGTGGAGGCGCGCCGTTTTGATATGAATCAGTTTTATGGCGATCGCGCTAAAAAGTGACCGGTCAAGTTTTATGGCGCGAAATTTGAATTTCAATTTCGGTGCGCAACCGTAAGTGGAACAAATAGTCGTGTGGAATATATAAATAGTGGAACACGTCTCGTCTTGTCGCATCAAATAGGGAAATATTCTGTCAGCGGAAATAAATAATGCGAATGTTATGTGGAGCTCAGATTTAAATGTACAATAATCTTATTTATAATTCTCGAGGAAAAATTTCAATTTGCTCAAAACAGTGGAAAAGTTTAGTTATAAATAAAACTTAGTTTAGAAGATCAAATGTATTTATAAAAAACCCTTAATGCGTTTTTACGTAATGGGAATTATTTTTTATTTCTACGAATATAAACAAACAATGTTTACATATATGTTTGAAAGTCATTATCCTAGTCAAAGTGAAACATATGTGGTCCATATATGTTTAAACAATTTCATATTTGGATATATATGTTTTTCCTTAATCCATATATAACAATATATTGTCGATATATGGATTAAGAAAAAACATATATGTTCATATAAAAATGATTTATTTCCTTATATGGAATTGTTAAAACATATATGAATCATATATAATAAGTTGTTATTTAAAATATTCGTTATTGCTTTAAATTTTTGGCGGTAAATTCGAATTGGGGTAGAATTAAATCCTTATTTTTTAAAAAAAAAATATTTTTCTCCTATTTTGACTAGTTAGTTTCAAGACAATAATACTTGGGGTTCTTTTATTTATTTTTTTTTTTTTTTGGCGCTACATTTGGTTTTTATAATGAACAGATGGTTAAAGCTCGTCAATTTTTTGGTGGAGAAAATTGCAATCAAAATCCAGCGCGCGTCAAAATACAACGTTTAAAATCCATCTACAATGGTTGGTGACGCAAGTAAAATTAAAACCATTGACATCGATTCAAGTTAATTTCGCGGAGATGCGCGCGCGCGCGCATTGAATCGAACCCAACCAATTGGCTTCCATTAAAAGCCGGAGATGTGTAAAATTGCACGCAGCATCATGTGACCGTAAATCGGCGTCCGGCCGTTCGCGCATCGGGAGGTTTTAAACCGCACAATGGATCGCGCCGTCGTCGTTCAATGTCAAGAGAAATTACATAGCCGTGCGATTATATCTGGAAGCCCGGCGGTTATTCAGCGAAAATCAACGCGGGCTGGGCGAAAAACGCCGCTGTCTCGCACACGATGACTAATTATGAAAATGATGAATTGTTAATTGGGGCGACGTTTTATATCCACTTTTTATTCCCCATACAGTTTATATTTGGACGCGTCCATATTTGCCCATAAATGTTCCGAATGCACAGAATATAAACAAACAATATTTATATACATGTTCGAGGGTCAAGAATATCTTTGTATATAGGTTCCAAGGTTAAAGAATGTTTGTATACATGTTCGAAGGTCAAGAAAATATTTATATACATGTTCCAAGGTCTAGAAAAGTTTATATACATGTTCCAAGGTTAAAGAATGTTTGTGTACATGTTCGAAGGTCAAGAAAATATTTATATACATGTTCCAAGGTCTAGAAAAGTTTATATACATGTTCCAAGGTTAAAGACTGTTTATATACATTTTCGAAGGTCAAAAAATGTGTTTGCTTACATTTTTTATCAACATTGTACTATTCATGAATTATTTTAGTTATTAAAGTTTTACACTTAATAATATATTTTATTTATAACATTATTATCAATGATTTATATGTCAGTCGTAATAATTGAATACTCGGTAATGAATATATATTGGAATCGATAACAAATAATTTGATTGCATGTTTAATTTGTAGATTATATAAACTCAAATGTATGATTTATAGATATCTACATATATGAATATGATTCGGATTCTTTAATCGCAACTATCGATACAGCCACTTTGCAGTCCTTTATCTATTCCGTTGAAAAATTAAATCATATTATCGATGATCAGTTCGCCGAATAAAATGATGTAATATTGATTATTGATATTTACAATTTGTATGCATTATTAACATATGTCATCGCTAATTTTTATTGTTTCTACTGAAACATTAAATACGAGTGAAGTCCAAACATGTGCGCTCATTTTTAAATTCAAATTTGCAATCGTATTTCGTATTAATATTTGCAATTTTTTATTTGCAAAATTTTTGCGATTTCCGAGTTGGCTTATGTGTGGAAAATTTCTTTTGCCTTTGCATAAATAAATTTTGTTAAACGAGTCGAATTATCAGTATCGCGAAAGAAAAAATTCTTTGATCTTTCACCTCGGAGAAGTGAAAATTTTAATTTCAAGTCGTAGCACATGTTTAACGGAAGATTAATTTAATTTGAATTCAAATTATCGGTTAATTTTTAAGGGGCAATGTGAATTTAAATTGAGAATAGCTGCAGTATGTGATTAGTGACAGAAAAGGTTAACAATTTCTAAGCACAATTTATGTTTGAATTTAAATTAACGCTTATAATCAATTTTTGATGGACAATTTATTTTAAATTAGAGCTCGAATTAACTGTAATAATTCATTCTTCGGGCAAAATTCGGTTTCGCAATTTAAGCGAGTGATATAACGCTTTATTTTTAGCAGATAATTTGAATTGTTTCACTTCTAACGGTCAATTTGGCACGATGATTAAATTCATATTTAAATCCACTTCGGTAATTTTTAATTATTCATTGTTAACGTGACATTTAAGCTGAAACATCCTAATGAAACAGAAAATACATAAGTATCGGGTTTGCGACAATAGCCCTTATAAGGTGGCGCAGTCATATGTGCATATTATCATCTACTCATTATTTGTCGTTTATTATTTAGTGTTTATTATTTTTTATTTATTAATATTATTATATTGCTTATTATTTACTGTTTATTGTTTATTATTTATTGTTTATATTTTGAAACTTTTTAAAAAAGAAAATATGATCGAATTAAGTTAGATATTTAGGAAAACAGATAAACATTTGTTTTAATGCCAGAAGTCCTGGTGGAAAGAATGCTAAAAATTGCTGAAAAACAGAAATTTTGAAAAAAACTCAATTTTAGAAGTTGTTTAGTGTTTTTCAGCGATTTTCAGCATGTTTTCCACAAGTGAGTAAAATTAAAAAAATAAATAACAATATATAACAAATTCGTTCGATAAATTGAAACTTAATCTACATTTTGTAACGCGAACATAAAATCGCCTGTTTAAAGTGGAATAATAATGAAATTCGAGAAAATATAGAGAGCCTCAACAGCGAAATAAACAATAATTAGCTGCTTCGAATAATGAGTTTGAATTCGTTAAATTTGTTTTTCCATCGGATAAATTCAATGCGATAACATTGACTGAAAACGGAACGAGTGTGTCAAATTTAATTGTTTTGAATGTTGCGCCGATGTTAATGGACCTAATTTTAGTTGTAACATTGCATTTAATGCGCGCACACACGCTCGTTGCATTTGCATACGCGCGATACAATAAATCAAAAAACCTTGGGGCGATTATTCATTGCCGAATACTGTCGGAGCGAGCTCGAATGTCTTTGCTGAAAAGTCCCTACGGATCCGACCACGCTAATTAAGCATTCGCGTCGCGATTTCCAGGGAATTGGGTTAGCAATAGTGATTGTCACGATGACGCGCGCTCTCTATTGAAACTCATTAAAATCTGTCTGTTTATTATCATTTCCTCGCGCGGGATTGGAAAATGCGAATTACATCGCGGGAAGAAATTTATCACATTGGAATATTTTTAATTTTATACTCCAGATCGATGGAAAGTAAGAATAAAAATTATTGTTCAATGGCGAAATAATAAAATAGGAAATACTGGTGAAAAAAGAAAATTCTCTGCCGAGATTTGAACACTTGAGTTCACACTTTGAAATTGAAAGTAACTTTTGTTTATACATCTACTTATAACTAAACAAATTGTAGAAGCACGATTATATATTTGAATGTTTGCTAAAAGAAAAAGTCACTTCAAACTGAGAAGTATTGAGGATTCGAACGCTCGACTCAAAAGAATCCTTTTGATTCGTTTCTTTTTTTCAACTAGTAACAATAAATTGTTTAAAAACGTCAATATCAGTTGTAATGGCGGGGAAAATCAATGACTTGCAAGGAAATATAGTTGCTGCTATTAAAAAGTAACGCGTGTACGAAGATTAAAAATAGCATTGAACAAATAATGAAGTCCTCTAAAAATTGAATAATTTGCCGTTCGTGCATCGCTTGTTGTCAAGAACATGCGAAAGTATTTTTAAATAACAATAATTTATTCGCGAATGTTAATTTGCCCTGGTGTATCAAATGACCGGCCAAGAAGGTCGCTCGGTACACGCTGCAAGGTAGTTTTCAAGTTATTAAAACAATTATCAAAGATATCTCGATAAATAGTGCATGTGATTACGCGAAACGGTATGAGTCCCGAATAATTGCGATCCTCTTTCATCAACGTACCATCATTTTAATCAAATTTTTGTCGTCAAACTTTTCCCCGGCCCTTAATTCCCTTACCATCAGTGGGTAAAACAGTTTTTTTGAAAAATAATTGTTTTCAATTCAAAAGATAGACAATGATTTATACACATAATGACATGTAAAAACTCACAAGATAAGAAATATAAGACAAAAGCGAAAACAAGCTACCTTTTTTTAGTTCTTTTTTACTTATTGGAGTCATTTTTAAAATCGGAGAAATTAAAGTTTTCAGACGATCGACGAAATTTTTCTACGAAAAAAGAGATGGCATTTATTGTATTGTAAATTTCTTATTTAATCGTCGAAGCGATGAAGTGGGACCTCTTTTTTGTCGTCTCTCTTTTTTGTTGTTGTTGTTTCGCCGTCACTTTTCAGGCGAGATCGATAGTGCTTTTGATAGTGCAAGTAGTTCAAGTACGCGCGCTCTGACGAAGACGAGACAAGGGTAAAAATTTCAGGACCGCAATGAGGCGCGCGCGAATCATTGCAAGGCCATAAATTTCCAAGATTGTTATTCGTGGTGGAACACGCGAATCCGTGCCTATTTTCGTCATTTGCGGAATCTCGCGTGCTTTTTATGGAATACGCGGCGAATACTAAGCACAAACGTCCGTGATCTTTTGCTGTTTCGCCTTTTTTTTTTTTTTTTCTATATTATGTCATTAACCGACGATTTTCGTCCAACGAACGAGGGGAAGCGGAAAACGCTCTTATTTGAAATTCAAATTTCGCGCCACTAATTGTAACCCTTCTCAAATTGGTGGCAATTTTAAATTATCAATTAAAATTCGCCCCCCCCCCCCCCCCCCCCCGACCGATTCCCTTTCAATTTTTCTCACTTAATTTATTGACCGTGTCTGGACGCAAGACAAAAAAAAGCGCGCAAGTTTTTGTTTCGCGGCGCGAAATTTGAAATGCATAATTTAGCCGTCGATTAATTTGAATAAAAATTTTGGAAAGACGAGAAAAAGTCATATTTATTCGCAAGTTTACGATTGTTAACGTTCTGTAAATTTTAACTTTATTATTCCAAATCGTGTCTCTCGATGCGGTGAAAAAAGTTGACAAAAAAAAATTAGTTTAATAATATTCGGGCAATTTCAAACGAGTTTTTTTTCCGAAATTCCTCGCTTCACTAACAAAACAACAAAATGATAACAGCGGTTGAATAAAAATTGTTTAATATCAGAGGTTAAACATTAATTATGCAATAACAGATTAATTAAATATAACAAAAGACTCGGGGCTGATATCATCGAGAATTTTTAAACTTGACACCGTAAGGCAAATATTTTGTCACCAATCTGAAATTCAAAACGCCACGGGAAACAACTGGCCGGCAGTTGGCCGCAAATAAAAGTATTTAAAAAGTCAATTGAGACGACAAGTGCAATTTCGTAACCGGTATTTGCGCTCGATTGTTAAACAAATTAACTCGTTTTCAGCGCGTTAAAGCACGCATAAATTAGCGCGAAAACAAACACGCTTCCACGATAAACCGTAAGAGCGTTTCGCCACGGACGGATCGGCTCGAATTTAAGTCGTCAAAAAAAAAAAAACCGATCGCCAACCGGTTCCCCGGATTCCGCGTTGTCCATAAATTTGCGTAACAAGTATATGGGAGCGCGTCCTGGGGGGAGTAGGGGGGAGAGAGAAAAAAAACTCGTTCAATTAGCCGCGTAATTTCGCGCGCGATATCGAATCCAAAATTACCGCTGCCTCTATAAATATGAGCTCGAAAACAAACGTGGCTTTTGCCGACCTCGTCGAAATTCAAAACCGTAATCAGGTCGGGAATCGCCTTTCATACTTGATCGAACGTAATAAAATTACCCGAAAGCGTCGAATGTAAAAGTGAAGTCGAAATAAAAAAGGGAAAAGTGGACGAATAAAAATAAATAAGGAAAGAAAAAAAAGAGAGAGAGAAAAAGGAATGGGAGATAAGTCGCAGGAATAAAAGTGGAATAGAGGAAAGAAATCGGGGAACAATAAATAAAAGATAAAATGAAATGTGTGGGTATTGTGATTTTAAGGGGATGTCGAACTTGTTGAACAAGTCAAAGGTGGTCGATTATGTAGGAAATTGTATTAAATGATAAATATGGTAGGCTGGATGCGATGATTTTTGGCATGCAGTATCATTTAAAGACTTTTTATAATAAAAAATTAAATTAAATTGAGTGTTCTGATTTAAAATTTAAGAGCAAATTACAAAATAGAACTTGATGTAATAAAATGAGAAGGATAGGTTATGTACATGAAAGAATCACTAGAATTACCTACGTGCGCCATCTGTAAAAAATATAAGGTGTACTATCTTTAGTTATTTTATTTTAAACACAGAAAAAAGTAGGTTTAAAATTATTATGTTGCGTCAAAAGGAAGGATCAAAGTACATCATTTTGTCTTATTTAATATGCAATTTAAAAATAGTTATACTTTAATAATAATAATAATAATAATAATATTTTCTATCCTAACTTTTTTCCCAATGCATTATCCTATACTTGCATACATATGTTGCATATACACAATTTTACCTACATCATAATGTGAAACAGAATTTCTTAATTTTTTTATGAAAATCAATTAACTCATTTCAGTCAATTAAAAACATATTCCAAATGTTCATTTATGACCCCAGACGATTCACTATGCCCTTAATTAAAGACAAATTAAATTACACTCGTTCGCAGATATGCGAAACAATAAACACTTTTTTTGTTTGTTATTTAAAAAAAGAATCGAGGGTTAGTCGGTGACGTTGGTAAAACATCCCAAATCATATTGACATCTATTTATAAACAACAAAATGCTTCTGCTTTTCGTCACCGATATGGTTACATTTCATTTAACATCCATTCAATAACAATTGGGACAAAACCACCCTAATAAAAATGAAACATATATGGTCCATATATGTTTAAAGAATTTCATATAAATAAATAAAAAATTCATACATGGATATATATGATTTTCCTTAATCCATATGGTCGATGTATGGTCATATTGGTCGATATATGGTCGATATATGGCAATAATCTATTTCCATATAAGGAAATTATTAAAAGCATACACTAAGAAAAAAGATATATAACAAATTACTATTTATTGTGTCAATTTGAGGATATATTGGAAAAGTAATTATTTCTACTGTTAATAATAATAAAATTTGAAAATCGTGTAGTAAACATTAGTAGAAAATTACTACAAATTGCTTTGATAATTATCAATTTTACTATTTTTAATAGTAAAATTTTTCACTCTTTAGAGATATCCTCAAATGGATATAAATTGTTTTCAATTTTCTATTACTTTTTTCTCAATGTTATTCGCTAGAATATTGTATCAGTAGAAAAAAGGAAAACCATATATGTCCATGTATGAATTTTTTATTTCTTTATATAAAGTTATTAAAACATATTTGAACCATACATGGACCGGCCGTGTATGGTTGATATATAGCAATAATTGATTTCCATATAGGGAGTTCCATATTGAAAGCACATATGGCTCGAATATTATATCAATTATTGCCATACACCAACTATATATTTTCATATATGGATTAATGATAACCATATATGAAATTCTTATCCTCTCATATAAAATTGTTAAAACATATGGACCATGTACGTTTCATTTTTACTCTTGAAATTCTGAAAAAATATTGAACGCGAAAAAATTAAAGAAAAATGAACATAAAAATTGAAGTTGGGACACATCTCCGGGAATAACGTTGGCGTAACTTTGGCACAACCGAGATAGACATTTTCGCCCCGCCTCCGTAAATTTTTCCACTGCTTGGAACAGTTGGTCTGGAACAATGAGTCGCGGCCAAAGGGCGGCACGGGGGGCAATAAAAGACGGCGTCAATGGGGCAACAATCTGGGGCAGCGCGGCGCTCTAAAAAGGGTCAGCAGCGCGAGCGAGCGAGCGAGCGGAGCGGCTCGCGGTTTCGTCCGAAAGTCGCCTGGAAATTGAATAAAGTGCGTGCGCGGCGGCCGGTGTCGTGACACCGCTGCGCGCACAAGTACGCTCGCGCGTGCTAGCCGTCGGCATAATGGTAACGCAACGAGACCGGAGTAGCCGCGTAGGATATAAAACTTGCCGGCGCGCCGAGCCAGTCACGTAGACCCGAGCGAGCAGTCGCAGCGGAAAGTACGCGTTCGCGACAGTTCCCAACGCGAGGCTCCACCACTATAGACAACCCAAGTCTTTCAATATAACGTGTAGTAATATCAGTCCTTTGCAATTACCCAAGGGAAAGGGAGTGGCGCCCTCTATAATAGTGGCAATTTTTGTGATAACCCCGTAACCGATACGCGTGGGACTTTGAACTTTCAAATTATCATCTCCCCTCCCCCCCCCCTCCTTCTCTTCGTAATACCGCGGGGAAGTGAATAAAAGTGTCTCTCCTTCGATAACACTTTTTCTCTTTTTCTTCTCCACTTTGCGAAACCAGTTCGTAGAGTATCGAAAGTGTTATCTCGAGGACTATAAATTCACGGAGGAGTACGCGGACGTCCAATGAGACACGCATTGTTCGCGAAGTATCGTTGAATTATCGAGAAAAGTGTAACGTTAATGGGGGAAAGGATGAAAGTCGTTGGATTGGAAAGGCATTTTTTATGCAGCGCCATCTACGATTGTACGAAATTGTAGAGTGATAACGGGGCGATCCCGTGAGTACGCAAGTTCGCCGTTGAAATTGAGTCGCAAGTTCGCCGTTGAAATCGGCGTTTAAAGTAGTGCCGAACTATTGGAAAAGTGTTGGAACGGGCGAACCGATACGCGTGGAACTTTAAAAGATTACAAGGGTAGCAGTTTGAAAATTTCTGGAAGAATAAGAAAAAAGCAGTAACTCGTCGAATACTATTTGGTCTGAATTTTTATTGCATAACTTACACTTATGCAATTTATATTTGATCGATATCTTTTGAGGATTATTGAAGCGCCATCTACGATCAATTTGACGAAGGAGTTTTACATTGGTGCAAACTTTAGAACAATCGTGATATAAAGTGATTGGAAGTTATTGTTAGCCAAAGCAATTGATAGAAACGTTGAAATCCTGAATCAACGTTAAATTTTGGCTTTTGCGCAGATCTATCGCGCAGATACAACGACAACGCGGCACTGCATTAACTTGCAGCCGCGGTATTCCGCGTCTGGCGAATATTTCTTCGCGGGCGCCTGTCTGATATTTCTGCGTCGGCGGAGGCCGCAAAAGCGTTGAGCACCATTTTCCAGTGGTACCAACTATTGTCCTATTATACCTTCTCGATTTTGGAAATTTCGAGCTAAAAAATGGGTCGACGTTTGAACCCCGAGGTGCACACCAGGAAACTGGAGGAGTCACCGGCAACTGTGATGAACTACATCAAAACTTTTGCCGATCTCACGGCACTGGCCAGCATTATGGCCCTGCAGGTACTTTATTCTAGGAACATTTTTTTCAAATTTTTATAACTTTAATATCGTATCGTCCTTTTGGTTTTAAATGCTACAAAGGACTTTATGGTAACTGAAAATTATTCATTTCATCCAATTTGAGAACTTTTATTTTTCTGATATCATAATTAGTAAATTATAAAATTATCTGGTTTTTTTTCAAAAAAAAAAAAACAAGTTCAGTTCAGTTCTCTAATAAAAAAAATTGTTTTCCTAAACTATTTTAATACCAAAAGTAAATAAATTGCAAAAGTGTCGTTATCTTTTAGGACAACTTTAATGGTTTTATTATGACAAATTCTTAAATTTCTTAATTACAAATATCTATCACTATTTAATTGGACGTTATTTAATTTCGTGCACATTCGACGTTCGATACAATTGATAGTTAATAAAAAGTTTATTTAAAATATATTTATTGTGTTGAACAATGTAAGGACTTGTTCGCAATAAATATATTTACAGAAATATCACTTTATTTACAAACACATGTAAATTGAGCCAAGGCTGAACTAAGTTTTGACGGGAACATTGAAATGTTTACCAAGTTTTCGGCGAGGAAAACTTTAAGTTTTCTATTTTTTTCGAATACAACAAGGTTGCTGGAAATTACAAAATTCATTTTGTAATACAATGCGGTGATCTTAATCGTTCTTAATATTTTCTCAGAAAAACATTAAGCTAACCATTTTTTTCAAGAAAATTGTTGCCATTTTTTAATCACCGAAGTATTATGGTAAAAATTTCAAGCTTCTTTTGGCAGTTTGAAAATGTTTGAAATTACATTAATCAGGAGCGTCAAGAGAAATGGAGGTGCCCAGAACAATCTCAAAATAATTACCATATAAATACAAAAAATTGTCGCCCAATGGTTTCCCCAAAATGGGAGCTCTGTAGCCCCGAACAAAATATTTCCCTTTAGGACGTTAATTATTCCCTAGTAAAAATAAAACATACATGGTCCGTATAGATTTCCATATAAGGAAATTATTAAATACATATATGGCTATAATATTATATCAATTATTGTCATATATCGACCATATATGACCATATATAAATTAAGTAAAAAACACACATATCCACATACAAATTTTTTATTTCCTCATATGAAATTTTGAAAACATATATGGACCATATATGAACCGTATATGTTTCATTTGCACAAGGGTTATTATTTAACGGTCCCCTTGCAATATCGTAACAAAAACGTCCCGTATGTTTGTCCTCATAATTTACAATTGCCTCTTCATAACCGCCTGTACACGTTTTTTAAAGCAAACAGCGTTGTTTGCTTTGCTAACAAGATCATTGTGATTGTTTAGTTGGACGCGTTGCACTCGCGCCGGTACGTGCGTTGTTCGTGCGCGCGCGGGGAGCACGAAACAACGTTGTTTTAGCGTGTTTGTTTTAATGTTTGCCCACGATACCTTGACGAAGGTCGGCGCCAGTTTGTTTGAGTACGATCTAAGTGCTTAAAATGCTTCTATCGCCGGTTCAACGAACCGGCTTCGTTACCGTAGGTTCGGGTTTCCTATGTTATTGTTATTATTAAAATGAGACACTTTCGTTGACATTTATCGAGCTTGCTCCTCTTAACTGCGTCTTTTTTTATATATACGTATATATAACTCGACATTTTACGACGAAGTATTTCTCATTTTTTTTTTTTTTTATTTCAACTCCAAGAATCTGAGGGAGGGGGAAGGGCGAAGGTTCAAATCTCGGATTCATTACAATGTTTCTCATTAAAATTTCCCACCCTTGAGTGTAAAATGTAACAGTTTTATATCTTTTAATTTAAATTTATACTTTACTTCTTCTTTTTTTGCCTCGGTGTTATTCTTTTGTGAAGTATAAAAATAGATAATTGGATTCTGTTTAAAGTTAGTTTTCATTCTCGACCGAATCCATGTAGGTATATATGTATCGATTTGATTTCAATGTTACTACATAAACGTTGTATGGATTTTTTCATTAAAAAGCCATTAAGAGGGAAACGTAATTTAAAAAACGTTTTCCCATTTGAAATGACTTATTCTTTTTCTGGCAAAAAGATTATTACCCGGGAACATTTTAGACCATCAGGAAGCAATTATTTCGGGAACAGTTTTAGATTTTCGTTATTCCTTCGGAACTGATTTTCAAATGGAGTAATTATATATAAACGAACTTACTTCGTTATTGAATTACTCATTTAATGTATTGAATTTGTTTCGGCGCCGTTGCGAGTTATTCAATTTGTCTATTGTATAGATTTGTTGGATTGCAGTTCAATCAATTTCATCATGCTAATGCAATTACTTTTTATTCCTTTTATAATTTTATGTATACGTACAAAAGGAATATTTTGAAAGTTTTATTGATTTAGTTGGTGTTTGTTAGTTTATCTGCAAATTATAGTAATTTTATTATTACATATTTTATAAAACGTATGTTTTTTACTATAATTTGTAATAAATTAGAACTTTGCTAATTTTACTAATGTTGCTAATGTTACTAACGTGGCTAATTTTACTAAATTAGCGTCTTAAACGTAGTAATTCTTCATCACCTAATTTTAAACATAAATTTTAGTCTTACATTGATATTTAAATCACCTGAATCAAGCTTAACACCTTTACTAAATTTGCTAAATTTAGCTTTTATTACTTCCGATAAGTAAACGCACGTATTTATCACGTGACGAAAATGAAAATACTCAGTCTAGCAAGTTAATTGCTTCGCTTTAAATAATCTCACTCTTTGTTTGTGCTAATCTATTTGAATAATCCCGGCCAGACGTGTGTTATCAATCGTATCATTGACGAAACGAAAATGACCCAACTTGTTGGTTTTTCATTGAAACGCGCTATTTATTCCCAGTCTCACAACCTTCCCCACACAAATAGTTCTCCTAGATTCAACAAACAAGCCCACATCTCTCTCTCTCTCTTTCTCTCGGTCCATTATTCCCCTCCTTCTCGCTCTCGTCTACTTTCAACCCAACCGAAATGACTCGATAAAGATTTAATGAGATATCGCTCCGTCTATTTCCGTTCGTGTCTTTCATTGTACGCAATTGTACGTACGCTTAATCCGTGTTTTATAAATAATGAAAAAGCGTCGCGTTCGTTACGAGTTTCCGCAAACCGCCGGGCACGTTTTCTTGCAGGCTCTGCTATCTCTCGTTTCCATTGGCGACTCACGTTTTTGCGCCTCGCCTTTTGTTCCCGGCCGCGGCCGGCCGGACTCCTCGGCGTTGCATTAATGATCAATTTTTGTCGGAACAAACGATACGACATGTCCTTATCTCATCATTTATTACGACTCACTTTCGACACAGCCGGTAAACAAGCGTCGCGCGGCTAGTTCTTTTCCATCTATTGTTGTTCCGCAAGAGCGATTTTAATTAATGAAATGGCATTTGTTTGGACGCCCCCGGTCCTCCGGCCACATTTCATTTCAGTAATTAATTAATCCATTTCATTTTTCACGATGATTCATTTATTTTCAGCCGACGACCGTCGGAGTACGTTCACCGAGGGAAATTTAGTTTTAGTTGATGTTATATTTTATAATAACTCGGGGATATATTTGCATTTATGGTATTCCTTATGATGATATGGTTATATTTGTTACTTTTAGAGGAAAAAAGAAAAAAATTTTTTTAGTATTGTTATTAGAGGGAAATTTATTCGTAGTAATAGAGGGAAATTTAGTATTGATGATGAGAAATTTAGTACTGATGATGAGAAATTTAGTAACTGTAATAGAGAGAAATTTAGTAATAGTAATAGAGGGGAATTTAGTAGTAATAATGGGAAATTTAGTAGTAGTAATAGAGGGAAATTTAGTAGTAATAATGGAAAATTTAGTAGTAACCGCCATTATATTTTATAACTCAGTGATATATATTTGCATTTATGGTATTCTTTATAATGATATGATAAATTTATGTTTAAAAGAAAAAGGAAAAGAAATTTCTTTAATTTTGTTATTTTTTAATACCGTTAGTTTCGTTAAATAAATGTTTCCAGTCACAAATATTTGTGAAGTAAGACATATATTTCTGAGGAGAAAAAAAAATATCTGCGTTGATAGCTAAATGAGTCTATGTAGAAACTTTTAATTAATTTACTGAGAAATCGTTTTATTTATAAAATGACGCACATGTTTAATCAAATGAAACAAATATTTCTACGTATTCCCGCAGTGTGGCTGATTCAGTCGTGCAGTTATCTAAATTTGAAAATAAATGTAACTGTTAGTTAGGAACTGAACGTAACCCTATTACATCGACGAAAATTAAAAGTTTTTATGTTTATGAAATATATGAAAATGATTAATTTAAATAGTTATTATTAATTAAAATCATTATTATTATAGTCTGAAGTAAATTAAGTATAAATATTATCTTTTGAATGAGGAATCATGGAAATTTATTTCTTTTAGATTATAAGTACTTGGGAAACGAAAGCGGATACGATTTCATTGCGTTAAGATTAGATAAATTTGTAGATTTGATTTAGTTATACGTGTATGTAATTTAAGAAACTCCGTAGTTTTCATAAAATTTAGTTATTTAAATTTGGTTGACTACGATAATTATAATGTACCTAATTTAAATAGAAATTTTTTTTCGCATAGAGTAGTGGCAAAAGGTGACCAGTGACTAGTGACTGGTGGCTGATATTACATATTCTATTCCTTGATAAAGACACTTTTTTTTAATACTTCTATAAAATTCTATTTCATAATATGAGGAATACTATAAACTTACACTTATTCTCAAGTTATTATAAAATATATTAGCAGTTATTAATTAATTTCTCTCAATGTAATATTAATAACTTGATACTTTAATGAGAAATTAATTAGCGATTGATAAACTGATCGATTTAACCGAACGATTTTGCGTGGGTCCTTAAGAATGTATTGAAAATCGGATATATAAAACGACGCAGGTAAAAAGTGAATTTCGAGGGAGATGCTAACGTAAGCCGAGACCTTCGTTGGTTTTGCTTTTTTGATCGTTTTTTCTTTGAGCATCGATACTTCCTCCAGTTATGCAACGAGCACAAGATGGATCCACGTGACGAAATTTGGTCGCTCGTTGCACACCAATGATAATCCGTTGTCGACTTAATACATTATAATTTATTTCGTTTCTTGGTAGAATGAAAGGCGTTACGTCAGTTGGTCCAACTGCTGAGTTCTCGAAAGTTTTATTTAAACAGACACATCTCGGTGTTTAGTTTTTTTACGGCCAAATAATTTCACCTTTTTACTCTTTTAAGGGTTTTGCGCTAATTTTCAGTAAAATCGTCGACTAATTCAGTCGGTTTTATATAATTTATTAATAAATAAATTAAGTTGCTAGATTATTGGCCATTACTTTCATTTACTATTAGTTATTTTTAGTCAGTTTTGCAAAATTGTAAGAAATTATAGTTGTAACTATAAGTTTTTTATTAACATATTAATAATTTTATAACATTCATATTTAACTTTCAGTATATAATCTTCATCACTTAATAATATATTATTTAATTTCTAATTATTCCAATTCACTTAGTTTCAATTCATTTGTATAACTTCACAGTTTCGCATTCATAATAATTCCATTGTTTGAGTACATTTAAGAATTTTCAATAAACATTACTTAAATAAATTCTTAAAATCTTGCTTCTTTGACAGCTTATACAATTTAATGAAAATTAAGAGAAAGATAATTACCTGATAAGATAAAACATTGATACTATTTGATTTTATAAAATATTAATATCAATATGTTTTATTATTGTGCATCAAATTGGTGTTATCAAACTTAATATACTCGCTGTTTAATCTTAAGAAAACTCTCATTTTTTTATTAAAAAGTATATTTATTATCTTGATATAGGATACTATAGATATAACGTAGGAATTATTTTTCACAACCATAAATAAATATTTTTTTTATTTTCATCAATATTTTTTCGTTTAATTCACTTAGTATTCATATTTGGCGGGGATGTGTACGCATTTAATTCGACATCTGCAACTTCGTGTCGAATTTTTTCACCAATGAAAATGTAGGATTATTCTTAATGTCCTAATAAACATTTGTCAAATAACAAACCATTTGTTTGCTTTGTTTCGATTTTTTTAAGTTCATTTCCCTATCGATTTAAACTTATATATATAATTTAATTTAATAAATTAACTAATGAATTAGCTACTAAGGTTTCAAATTAGTTTTAATTAATTATTTGACTGAAATTAAATTATTAAATTAAACCCATTTTGAGTAACTTATATTTTCCTCCAATGTTTCATTTATTTTCATCATTAATTAAATTGTTATTAATTAAATGAAACAATTTAACTAAAAAGTTTTTTAGTTACAGTAATTGACCATCCTTTTTGTTATTATCAAAGCGTTTTCAACTCCGATCGCCGTGCTAATCGTATTAATTTCATTACATCCGAGCACTTTCATTTCTTCCATTAACTTTTTCTGACTTTTCAAGCTTACCAGTTTCAGTGTCTCGCACTTTCGTTCCGACTTTAATTATGTCCATTATATCAAAACAACGCCATTTACGAAGTTATCGTCTAATCATACAGCTGACGCATCGATCGGCTGCTTTCAATTCGTTCAACGTCACAACTCTTGCCGATTGGAAAGAAAGAAAGATAGAAGGAAAAAAAAAGAGAAACTTTTTTCGTCCTCTCCTCAATCAAGTGTACTTCGCTGCTATTATTTTTGCGCTCGCTTCATTAATGTCAAACATTGTTTATGACATTAGTTCCATTGATAATATTTACCATTCCGTTTGCAATGCTGTTAATTAAGCGTCGTTCCGTTTTGTTTGCTCCGCACGAGTTTCCTTAGTTTTCTAAGTTTTATTGGCAAATTTTGTTTGCTTCCCTTTGTTCGCTCGGATTACATTATCCAATTAGTTTCGCTTCTCGCAAAAATTTCGTCGGGCTTCCCCGTGCTCGTTTGAGTACTTTCAGTGTACTCATCATTTGTTTAAGTTAGCGAAAATTTGCTCTTTAGTAAGTTTATTTTTATGGTTATTTTATATTTTGTAATATTTCGACATTTATTTATATTTATTTGTTGTTTAAATTTGTTAGTGTTACAGTAAAATGTTGCTTTACTAATTTCTATGAACATTACTAGTTTTATTTCCATTAGTAAATTTACTAATATTGCTAGTTTTTTGTGAATATATTCAATTTAGCAAATTACAATTAACTAATACTGAGTTTTACTGGTAAATTAGTTTTTATGATTTTCAACGATACTTAACGTTTGAAAGTTATTGTTTTTCACAAATTGTTGCAATGTTAACATTTTGTATTAGTTTCGTTACGTTGATAAAATATTTTGAGCCTGAGTACGTTAATCCGTTTCACTGGTTTCAAGTAGTTTCAGCTGAACAATTTTCCTGACAGTTTATATTGTTTTTACTTATAATACTACTCGCATTAAGATTATTTATTTTTATCGTTTTATTTTTGTATCTATAATAAGTATATTTGTAGACTTGTTAACTTTTTATTCGTTGCACTAATTTATCATTACATGATAAAAGACTTATTTACATAATCAGCGATAAAACGACACACTGCCATTTGAGTGTTAAAAAATAATAGTAAAAATTTCATTCTTACATTACGCTCTACCATACATATAACATACAACAAAATATTGTTAGTAAAAAATATTTACTTTCTTTTTAATTTTATTCATTTGCTAATTTTTACTAATCGAGGGTAATAATTTTGTAATGTTCACAAAACACTAAAGTTACATGTTATATTTTTTCAGTTTTTGCTAATTTAGACTAATTTCTAATCGACAAATTAGCTAATTAGTTAATTTACTAATTTACTATTATCGTAAATTGCTAATCATCGCAAGTAATATCGATTACTCTTCAATCTTCATTATACTTTTATATTCTACATTGAAATCGTGTCAAATAGTTGTAAATTTGAAAATCTTGATTAAAAATAATTTCCTTTTTTTTCAATTTCTAATAATGTGAACCACTTGACAGCACACCGCGAAGCATTGGCATTCACGTTTCGCTAATTCATCCAGCGTTCGATCAATTCCTTTCATTTGACTCGGCCACCTTTTTTGCAATTCAATTTCGTCTTCGAGCGAGCGTTTCCCTTCCACGAAAATACTTATATAATTGCTTCGTATCCTCTGTCTATCGGCGGTCGCGCGTTCCACTATTTTTATTCACATCTCAGCGCTGTAATTAATCCGAAATCTGGTTTACGCGTCATTTCGAGTTGATATTCCTTTCGAGGTCGTTAAATGGAACACCGCGCTTCCACCCTACTCTCTTTCTCTATCTATCCATCTATCTCTCTCTCTCTCTTTTTCTAATATTCCGTGGCGTCCCTCCTGTGCAGAAAAGCCGTCAAAAAATACAATTTCCCTGCTCCTTCATGCATAAAAATGTGGCCACGGTCGTTTCTGCTGTCAAAATTTCCGAGTTACGAAATGTCTTCTATAAAAGATGGAAGAATTTTATTTATTTTCTTTTCGTGAATTTATTTTTATATTTATTTTATATTTCGTAATATTTGGACATTTATTTTTATATTTATTTGTTGTTTAGTTTTGCTAAAAATAGCGGTGTAACTAAATTTGTTAGTGTTAGAGTAAAGTATTAGTTTACTAAATTCTCTAAACATCACTAGTTTTACTTACTTTTAGTAAATTTACTAATATTGCCAGCTTTCAGTGAATATATTCAATTTAGCAAATTGCTATTTTAACTAACTTCAAAAATTCGATAATAAACTTTTAGTGAAATAACAGTCTCAATAATTTTATTAATAAAATAATCCTTTAAATGCATCTATTGTTTCAATTTATAATCTAATATGTATATTTAATTATTTAAATACTATTTCAATTGTTCATCGCGTACTTTTATATTTACAAGAAGGAATAGAATCAATCGAGGGAAGAGCAACGTTTCAATTGTTATCCAATTCTAAAAATACAATTAAATTTATTCAGTTAAATATTAACTCCCATATATTTCAATAAATGTTCATCTATGTTTATTTGTTCGCGCGTTATTTGTTTTATTGGTTGTCGAAATTTTATTGACAGCCAGGTGACATGCCCGATGCGCATTCAGTAATTTCAAAGGCGAGCAAAAATTTGCGTTATTAAATGTACATATTTTGTTTCGCCCATACATTCGCGCTCAATAATTGTTTGATATGATAACGAAGAGGCTACACTCGAGAGCATTATTCATGGAACGAAATTTTCATCCGCGCTGCTCCGCGTCACGCGCCCAAACACGAGCGTTACCATTAAAATATGTTTAATTGCTGTTTTTGACGTAACCTTAATGTTTTCGTCGCAATTTTATTTCGCAGTGGAATATTTTTATCAAATCGATCGTATTGCGAAATTCTCATCTTATTGTCCAACGTACGGAATATTTTTTCAACGCTTATTTTATTTTGTAATTAAACCGACGCGTTACTATCAGTTTCAATACGTGTCATCCATTTTAACTCATCTTATTATTTTATTATTTTTAGTAAACATCGTTAGTTGCATTCAAAACTATAAATTTTTCATTTCGTGTTATCGAATAGATCGTTATTTTTAGTGGTTCTTTCGATTCGCAATTGCTAATTTAGTAAGCACGCTGCTAATATAGCAATGGGTCCTAATTTTAGTAAAGATATTAGTATTATCATTATAAATGATAAATAATCACAAAAACAAATTAGTACGAGTAGTATTTACGAATTTTAGTGATTTAGTAATCACCTTGCTAATTTATCAACGGTTCCTAACGTCAACAAAACAATGTTAATTAAGCCATAACATTAATTAATTTGCTTAATCAACTATTCGTTTGTGTGCTGATAAAATTAATAGATAAATGAATAAAGTTGATCAACCGATAAAACTATTGCATTTATTTATACTGATTAAAATGCTTCATTTCCATAAATATATTAACTTGATTAAATCTTAATTTGCTTCCTCAATCAAGTACTATCTCATAATTATTAGTTCCTCGTTGCTTTCGTTCGTTTATTAAACTTATCCGCTTCGATTTTAATGTCCTTTCTGTTGTTATTATACGTATTATTAGTAAACACATCATTTAATTTCCCTAGTGTAAACACGTTTAAACGCTATTTTTAGAACTAGGGACAGCTTTTAATTATCCAACTTGTTGACAAATTTGTATACTCGAAACGTCGGTATTTTTCTTTCGTACCCTCGTCCCATCTTATCTCGCATCTTATCTCCACCAAATAATGCTGCGTTCCGAATCAAACTTCCTTCTCCCTCTCTCCCACATTTCCCGTCTCTCTCCCCCCTACGTCGCCTTTCTCTTTTTCTCGTAGAATCCTCCGCGCGAAGGCTTTAAATCAACCGAAGAATGCGAAGATTATCTTGTTCCTTTATTAAATTAATGCTTGTTCCCTTTTTTATTTATTTTTTTTTTGTTGTCAACTTTTGAAATTGCCGATCGTGGCCGTACGGCCGTTAATCGGCAGTTTCAAACGCAAATGAATGAATAAGTCCTTAATGGGATTTCGGCTGTGACGCGTGCATATCATTAGAGCTTAGTGAGATAATAAAGAGATAATGGACACGAGAAGGAAAGGCGCTGTTTATATTTATGCGCGAGTTGCGCGCCGCTAATTTCGCCGCGATCGGTACGGTGGCGCTGCGCGTGATACGTGCGTCACGCATCGCACGCGAGAACCATTTTTTTTTTCAAACAGGAACGCCATTCAATTCAGTCTTGCGCGCCGCGCCGTTTGCACGCGTCGTACTAACGAATTAACGTAACCCTTCGGTTTTCACGCGGGACCGGTGTTCAAATCTCGTCGAGGGACAGTTGCAATTTTTTATTATTGCAGTGAAAATTTCATCGAGGCTATATTCGAAGTGTTTCGTGATTGTTTAAGGTTTTTTGAAACTCGCAAATTGTCGTTGGGTGTTTTAAGATTCAAAATGAGGAGCCGACTTTGGAATAGGGTAAATTGGATGAAGTTTGATTTTTAGTTTAGTTTTATGGATAACTTGTTTTAAGTATTTTTATTAGCAATTAGTTTCAGGGATTTTCCATGGATTCCCTTGTGAAAAAGAATACTGATAAATACGAAAAAACATTGAAAAACACTGAAACACTGCTAAAATTGGGGTTTTTCAGTATTTTTCAGTTTTTGTCAGCTTTTTTTAGCATTCTTTTCCGCAAGGGTAAGTATCAATTTTTATTTTAAATACTACTTTTATCTGGGGTATAAGTTTTAAACTTTCTTTTTACTTATTCAGAAATAACACAAATTTTATGGTACTGAACAACGGAATGTTTCCAACATACAAATTTCGTTTTTGTTTTGTATTTACGTCCATTCTTGTGTCCTTTGCATGTAAACAAACAATTATTGTTATATTATATTATTGTTTTCATTTAATTAATTTGACCTTACAGATGTTTACAAACATTATTTTTTTACTTTTTTACATTTTTTTCATTAATATTAGCCATTTTTAAACACTAATCTTAATGAGATTTTTGTTATTCTTTTATTTAACATTCAATATTATAATTATATTCTATAAAATGTATTAAAATTACTAATTCCAAGTCACCTTTTATTATTATTATTATTATTATTATTTGTTCCTGAAAATGATTGTTTTAGATTATAGAAAAGTTTTCATTGCCTTATCAAAATGTTTCCACGTTAAGCTGTTTCTGCAAACTTTCCTTTCCTCGTTTGTGCGCGTAAATTCGACTGTTCGATGGCTTTGTAATTAATGACTTAATGACCATTAAAGCACAGGTGCTTTCAATTGTACTCCACACCGTGGAACAATTCGAGCTAGACACTTGGCAACTGGTGTCTGCGGTCGATGAATTTCGCATGCACGACAAACACCTGCGGTGATCTCGAAAAGAATCTCCACGTCAAGAGTCCGCGGAAATGTTTCATTCTTACTTATTTGCATTTGTAGAAATTTATTCTGCGAATCATAATCTTCGATAGATTTGTTTAACAGAACAATCTGATTTTCCATTATAATTTATCGATAAACATTCGGTGCAAAAAATGAGCCAACTTTTCTAAAAAAAAAGTACAAAGGAAAATGTACTTAATATTAAAAATACGAAACAAGAAATTAATTATACAATGGGATAAATTATTGTATTATATTTATAATATATTAATATTATGTTAATATTTTATTATTTATTATAAATTAATATAGTGAATATATTTATAAAAATGAAAACACTAAAATTTTAAGGAAAAAAGAAAAATGTTTGAATTTAAATAAAAAAAGTTGACAATGCAAAATTGTGTCACGAATACAAAGAAATTACGTGCTTAGTAAAAAAATTGTCCAAAAATTTACGAAATATTTTTATTTTTAATTGCAGTTTAAGAGAATGCTGAACAAGGAGCTGTCTCATTTCTCCGAGTCATCCAAATCCGGGAACCAGATATCCGAATACATCTGCAGCACCTTTTTAGGTAAGTGGAAAATCCAGGTAGCTTTGTTTTCCTTCTGAAAAGTTACATAAAACAACGGCGCAATGAAAAGAACGGCAGAAGGTGAGAGAGAAAAAAAAAGTATCGACGCTGACGTCACGGGTTATAACAAGTGAAAGCTACGCGTCACTGGTCAAATCTGACTTTCACCGAAATGTAAATATCCGATAACCCTTATCTGCCTGATTACCAGTTTCGATTCCATCTTTTATCGGAGATTTCATCGAACTGATTATGTCGTTACGACTCCGCGCGAAAAGTAACTAAAAATACATCACTGACTCGTTTTAAATCACCCGCCAAATGCTCACCGTTCAGTGCTCACATTTTTTTGTTGTCGCGGTTTCCCTTTAGTGACACTTCAATGACGCTGCTGAAGCCCTTGAAAATTCTGATGTTTAATCGAAATTTAATTTCCTCGACGAGCAAACATTATCACGTACTTTTAAGTACATTAAGTGACGCCATTTTTGCACTTTACTAGTTTCCTAGTAAATGTTCACTAGACTATTATTCTGCTATTCTGATAATAGGGAATTATTATTCATTTAGTGAAAGAAACTCGTTATAATATTTGCAGTAACATCCCTAGTAAAAATTCCACATAAATGGTCCATATATATTTTTCCTTAATTCATATAAGGCCATATATGATCGATATATGGATTAAGGAAAAACATAATATATGTTCATATATGATTTTTTTATTTCCTTATATGAAATTATTAAAACATATACTAGGGATTTTTCTCTCAAAAATGAAATTACGGATTTAGTAACATTCTAGTGACAAAACCGTACACATTCTAGGGAGTATAGTAATATTTTTTATAAATAATCGAAAGTAAACGCTAAATAATTTTCAAATAAAAGTTATTCGAACAAATGAGGGATAAAAACCGAAGATAATATCCTAATGATTTTTCTTCTTGACGAAAAATAAATCGATCCCACGTGAATGTGCTGAAATTGATGAGATTCGTGTGACAATGCGGGGCGTTAGAATAATAACTCGCCGCGTGAGGCTGGTCTGTGACGTAAATGTGATTCAAATTTGTCGTATTAATAAGTCGAATGTCGTTTGGTTTTGCGGTATCTTATCAACGGCGAGACTCGATTGAATAAATAACTGGCGCCGTCACCTGATTTTGATTTCCCTCGGTCTTGATTCCCAGGCACGATATTACGTCGCGATAACGTATTTATAACGACACGACGCGCTGCGTTTTATTTTAATATTGACTCGATAAGAGCGCGCTGCATCCTGATACGATAAAACTTTTTCTTCTTTTTTTCTCTCTTTTTTTTTTTTTTTGTCACTTCCAAAATTATCGATTCTTATCGCTTCGGACGAGATTTGTGTTTGCGTCCAGTTTTCCCAGAAGATCCCGAGCTCGAGTTCAGATTTGATATTTCAATGACTTACGTAAGTCATTGTATTGTTTCAATTATCTTGCTTCTTTTTTTTCCACTTCAATTGCCCCCTCAGGAGAGTCCTGCAGTTCGTCTGTTTTGTTTACTTTTGATCTTTAAGTAATCCAATCAAATTCACCTGATTTTATCATGGAGAAGTGTTATCCGGCGATCTTTGTAGAACATTTCCAAGCGAGGGGTTAAGATACGAGGAGAAGGGGAATGGAAAAAAAACAAATACTCCAAAAAGTTTCCATTTTATTTATAAATGTAAATAAAGTTTATTGAACGGATCTGTTTAAAGTCTCCAATAGATCTATACGGAATTAGTAATAATTTGATTTTGGAGAATGAAAACAGTAACTAGAATTAGTGCAAATTAATGGAGTTAGGAGAGAATAACTATTCTTAGCAATATATAAACAGTTTTAGCTAAGTGGAAGAGTTAGCAAATTAGAATTTTTAAAATTAACAAAAATTAGTAAGGTATAAATAAAATTAGCAGCCTCAAAGCTACAATTAATAAAAGACAAATTGGAATAGCAGGAATATTTCTAGTTCAAATTTATCAAAAGAATAACTAGGATGGCAAACATTGATACAATTAGCATAAAGGAACTATAGTTCGCAGAGTTCAAGTAAAATTAGCAGAGTTTAAGTAAAATTAGTAAAGTGCAAATTAAATTATCAGGCTCTAAATTACAATTAATAAAAAACAAATAGGATAACGGGAACATTTCTAGTTCAAAGTTGTCAAAAAAGTAACTATGATATCAAACACTAATACAATTAGCATAAAAGAACTATAATTAGCAAAATTCAATCAAAATCGGCAAAGCGCAAGTATAATTATCAGGATTCAAGCAAAATTATCAGAGTTTAAGCAAAATTAGCACCGTTCAACTAAAATTAGTAGAATTCAAGTATAATTAGCAGGATAAAATTGAACATTGCTAATGTACTCGTTGCAATTGACAGATAAGCAGCAGGAATTGGACTTGCCGTCGTTGCGCATAGAAGATGCAGTGGCCGCAGCTGGAAGTGCGGACGCGCGGGCGGCTAAGAAGAAGGACCGCGCACAGAGGGGGCCCGCCGCGATGTCACACATAAGCGGCGTGAAACGGCCGTTAACGCACACTAACAGCTTCACCGGCGAGCGCGTACCTCTGCACGGTGTCGAGACGCCCCACGAAGAGGAGCTTGGCAAGGTAAATATTTGTCCCCAACATCTCTGTTCACCTTAAAAGTCGTTCACCAAGCGAGATCCATATGGCCCCAACAAATTAAATGTTACCTACATTAGCAGCTCTTTTTTTAGGCCAATTAAGAGTCAACGAAAAAGAAACTATATATATGCATTTTTTTCGAACATAAAATGTATTTCATTCATAAAAAGTAAAGCTCAACGTGAAGTTGCAGTTGTTAGATGAAATTTTTAAGCTAAAAAATTTTTAATAAATTAAAGAACTTATTGCACTTATGAAAAAATGATGCGAAAAAGTTTTTAAAGGCAGCAACATTTATTCTACTTTATTAAAATTTGCTGTATCATACTATGAGGGATACTATAAATACATATGTATGACCGAGTTATTTTAAAATGCAGTAACAAATACTAATAAATTTCTTTCCGTGTCGAAAGCAACATGATTTTATTCAAATGATCCGATGATATGAAAGACTGAAGATAAACACGTGAAACAATCGTGACGATAATAATGGGGCCATAACTTTATAACTATTTTCTTTTTTTTTTCTTTTTTAATCATAATTCATTTGGAACATTTGTAATTTTATGTTAGATTATGAATATTACTTAGTTTTCATTAATATGAAATGATAATTTATGAATTATAACATTAAATGTTAGACATTTTATACATTCTAAATAAAATAGACTCATCTAAATTTAAAACCAGTTTTCTTGATTCCATTTGTAAATTTTGAATTACAAATATTTGACAATTTGAAATCAATACTGTATAATTAAGTTGGCCTAAAAGAGTTAAATTTTATTTGAACATTTATTATTCGCTTTATCAATAGTCACGTTTTACAATTTAAATATTATTCTACATAATATATATTTAATACGAACCATAATTTATATAAACTTACATTTATATACCAATCAATTTAACCCGTAATACGTGACGTTTCTCACGTTTCGCGTGCTCGCATTCCGTCGAAATTCTGAATTCCGCGCGTGTCTAATTAATGTTAATGTAACGCGAGGTTTTTTTTTTATACTCAGTGAATTTTCTCGTTATCGTATGCGCGATTTCCACGTCGCCCTACTTAACCATGCGCAATTCAAACTAGAAAATTCGATCGCACCACTCGGTTTATTAAGATTACCAGTTATTATATTTAAATTTCGCGCCAAATTCTACTTTGAATTTCCCATCAAAATTACCGCTCCTTAGAATAATACAAATTTATAATTTAATTACATTTCGTAAATTCTACTCTCTATTCTATTACTATTTGAAACGGGCAAATCTTGCAATAATAGCGGGAAATCAGTTTTGGCGGGAAATTCAAAATTCAAGTCATGTATTCACTTCGTTGAAAATGAAATTGATTAATGGACTCGATGAAATGATTAATCGGCGTTGATATTTGCAGCTCCTTTCCGACATCGACAAGTGGGGCATCGACATATTTAGGATAGGCGAGCTCAGCAACAACCGGCCGCTGACCTGCGTCGCTTACACGACCTTCCAGAGTCGAGACCTGCTGAAGTCCCTTGCGATCCCACCGAAGACTTTCGTCACCTTTATGATGACGCTCGAGGATCATTATGTGAAGGATAATCCTTTTCACAACAGTCTCCACGCGGCCGACGTGACTCAGTCCACTCATACTCTGCTCAACACTTCCGCGCTTGAGGTTGGTCACCGCACTCGACTCTGCTTAATTGCCACTTTAACCTTGGCGCCTTCATTGCGCCTTGTTATCTCGCAATTAAATTGACGAAACTAAAACCCTAGAAACTTACACAATTTACCACTCGAAAGTAACGGCCATTCCTTAGGTGTACGTTTGAATTTGACGCGCAAATAAGGGTAGGTGGCGCCACTTTCGCTCGGGCAAAGGGCCACAATTTTATAACTCTGCCCAACAAAGTCGATTAAATTGAAATTCGTTTCCATTTAGAAGCAAAAAGAACGCTAATTGTAACGTGAATTTCAAATAAGCTGCCTAAATGAATGTAGGTGGCGTTAGTATCGTTCGTACAACATAAGGAAAAATGTTACTTTGGTATTTTAAAATTGTTCGTTAGGGAATTTAATTGCTCTGTATAGAAATATTTAAAGAAAGATTTACTATAGTTATAAATAGTACTCTTATTTCTTATATGAAATATAGATGTCTGTATTTGTTATTTATTTAAAATTAAATTGCACCGTTATTTACGGTTAGTTTTTTTTAATGTCAGAAACACTAAATTGCATGCGGTTTTTATGTAACAAGATCAATCATAACTAAATTAAATTATTTTACAAACAACTTAGCTTAACGACTACAATTTTTCAGTCCGTATTTACGCCGTTGGAGATCACCGCGGCGCTGTTTGCTGCAACAATTCACGATGTCGACCATCCCGGTCTCACAAATCAGTTCCTCATTAACTCAAGTGAGTATTTTCTAATGAAACATTGCTAATTCAGTTCTACTTGTTTTAAAAAACATGATTACAAAAATTAAAAAAAAGCTGCACTTACATTAGAAGACAACTCAACAAACAATTGCACATCCTTTAAAGCCATTGAAAGTGCCAATTTTTTATTATAAAAGGCGGGTACTTATTTTTACACTCAATAGCATTTCATTATCTGCATTGAGTTCGTTAATCTTCTTCTCATTCCGTCAATTGTGCTGCTAATTGTAACATATCTTTTCCTTTTCTGGATCATTATTCCCATTAATCTAAAATTAATCTGAATTATCCGACAAACTGAAAAAAAAAAACACTTTTAAAGAAGGTCATTTTTTGCGGTGAACTTTTATTTTCTGCTTGGTTCGTGCTTTTTTTCTCCTTTTCTTTTGTTCTTATATGTCAGTCAAATCAGCCTGATGAGCTGATTAAATTCAATTAAAAAAAAAAGAGAAATAAAGTAGCCTCGATTGCCAATTAAGTACTACTTCACACATAGGTGAACAAAAGTGCCCCGGAAAACGCAGACTTGCGAGTCCACTGAACTGTAATTGATTCGGTTAGCTTAGGTCGAACCTCTCTGTCACAGTTAGCTTGTCTTTGGAGTTTCTATCATTATTTTGAAACATTGGCGAACATTTCGTAAGAAATTGTTTGCTGATCTTGGCGACTAATGTCTAAAGTCCGATGTATGAAGTCGAAGCACGATAGTATCACCTCCAAAGGGTAGACATCTGTAAATTATTTCACACGATTCGTAGGAGGCCTCGAAGGATTGATTTAAAATAGAATGTAACTCGATTTGATCTAGAAGATAATGTTGCTGGATAGTCAATTTGTTGGAAAAATAATGTACACCAAAATTAGAATCGAATGACTGTCCATATTTATATACAGATATCTCAACAATAAGTGTATTTAAAGTGATAAGAAACTAAAACGTAATTTATCATTTTATTATTATTCGAGTAAATTCAGTTTATTGTCTCTTTCAATTATAATTTAACGATTAAATATTTATGTTTTTCTTTTTTTTTTTTTAAACGAAGACTTTAATTATTTATATTGAATTTAAAAATACGTCGAGTCAGGGTATCTATACTCATTAATTAATTTTAAGTTCACCTCATAAATGATATTACTCTTCTTTTGTTTTGTACACGATATACGCATTAGTTGGTCGGGACAAGTTTATTGGATTCACTAAATTCGTTTCGCTGATTCTAAAATCACTTATAGTTACCTTGGTATTAACAATCTAAATTGGTTAAATCAGCTTTATTAGTTGATTTATTAGATTTTCCTAGTTTCGTTTTCTAGCTTTTGACTTTCTAATGGCAACTGTAAACAAAAGTTTTATAAAAGGTTGTGGCTTCTTAATAACTGTCCTCAATAATTTGATCACATATTCTATATTGATTAAATTAGCCAATCATATATATTAGTTCTCAAGAGTGTATTGATTTGAAGGTTGGCTAATGATGATAAATAAAGAGTAATTTTAAAATTACACAGTTTCTATAAAGATTTTATTTACCAATCTGTGAGTCATAGTGAGCAACATAAAGTCAGTTATTAATTTCCTGTAGTAATGGAGAATGGTTAAAATAATTGTGCAATATTTTCAGGCTCCGAATTGGCCCTGATGTACAACGACGAATCGGTGCTGGAGAATCATCACCTGGCGGTGGCGTTCAAGCTGCTACAGAACGAAGGCTGTGACATCTTCGTGAACATGGGTCGTAAGCAGCGTCAGACCCTGAGGAAGATGGTGATTGACATGGTGCTGTCGACGGACATGTCCAAGCACATGTCCTTGTTGGCCGATCTTAAAACAATGGTCGAGACGAAGAAGGTCGCGGGCTCGGGCGTGCTGTTGCTGGACAACTATACCGACCGGATCCAGGTGCTGGAGAACCTGGTGCACTGTGCGGACCTCTCGAACCCGACGAAGCCGCTGCCCCTGTACCGACGTTGGGTCAGTCTGCTCATGGAGGAGTTCTTCCTGCAGGGCGACCGCGAACGCGAGAACAACATGGACATCAGTCCGATGTGCGACCGGCACAATGCCACCATTGAGAAGTCCCAGGTCGGCTTCATCGACTATATCGTGCACCCGCTCTGGGAAACTTGGGCCGACCTCGTGCACCCAGACGCCCAGGAAATCCTCGACACCCTTGAGGAGAATCGCGATTGGTACCAGTCGATGATCCCGCCCTCACCACCTTCGGAAGAGCAGGAACAGGAGCAGCAGCAACCCTCGGATAGGATCCACTTTCAGGTACCTATTGTTTGTCAACATTCGGCTTTGTGTTTACAAACATCTTATGACCTGAAAGACACTTTTGTTATCGTCCAACCATAGACCTCCTTCTCACTCCAATTACTTTAGTTGGAGAACTGACTCCCATTCATCATCGTTCCATAACTCTTGCACTGTCGTAAACACGAGATAGTTCGCGGATAATGATTAATGGATCATGAATGATAGATCACCGAAAGTAGGTCATGGTTCATCAATAATTGTGACGGCACTGTGACTTATTTGTATTCATAAATGGGTCATGGTTTATTTGCAATCGGAAATGAATTGTGATTTAGAAACGCAGCTCGCGTACAATGGTTGATTTGTATTTACAAATCATTTATTTGTATCGATGTTTTTAATTATTTGAATCGCGTTGTTTTAAAGTAACTGTGGTGAGAAACAAATCAGATCCAATCACATTTGAATATTGTTCAGGTTACGGTTAAACAGACTGAATAATATCTAATTAGATTTAATCGGTACTTATTCGATTTGTGTTTACCTCAGATCCGATTATATCGTAACATATCTCATCCAATATATTCATTTCAAGTCTGATCACAACTTACAACTCATGTTAATTATTTATTTTATTTTCCACTTTTCTGATTTTCTATTTTTATTATTATTATCTCGATATAGTAATATTATTTTCATAAACTCTACATGAATTGTTGGACGATGCTCTTTGAGTTATAACTTGTGTACATCTATAATTGTTTTCTAATTTATTTTAACTATATATGAAGTTGTAATAGTAAAAGACTCTGGTTCAAAATTTAAATTATAGTTTAAATAATTATACAATTCTCTATGTTAAAGTAATATGTTTATAAATGAATTCAACTGCGTAAAGTATTATCATATTTTTTTAACCCAGACATAATAATGCAAGATTGAACCGGTTTGAATTGCACCAGCATTATCGCGATACGAACGAGACATCTGATCGACATTTTTTTGGTCAAAACAAAACAGAACTACACTTGAAGATAATTTATAAATAACAACTGCCCTTTTTTTCCATTTATGCTATTGTTTTATTGCCTCAGCGTATAATAAAAGTTAATACGATAAGTTTGTACGATAACTCGAGATGTCCAACAATAATTGTAGATAATGTGATTCAAGGAAAATCGTTTTAATTCGTTATTTGACCGTTTCATTGTGAAACTACTTGTTTGTATACCGTGTCGTAATACTGATAAATTCTTATCAATATTAGAATAATTTTTAAATTTAAATTACACTCAGTCTAAGACGCGCGATTATTTTTAAAACGGCGTGTGTTTGTATTCGATTTGTATAACGAAGTGATATAGTTTGATAAGACTCGAATGTGTTTCTACAAGAAGTGATTTATTCATTCATCATTTCAGTACACTTTGCTCCTTGGTGCTTTTATTTTAAATTTAAATTCAATGTTTGTGAAGTCATTCCAAGTGTTTTGTATGAATTAGATAAATAGTTTTAATTGTACTATTGTTAAAGTAACGTCAAATTAAAATTATCACTATGCCACGGTACATATTAGAGTTATATAAATACTTTTGGATTCTTAAAAGAAGAATGGAGTTTCATAACGTGTTTATTAATTATAAAATAATTTTTAAAACGCATGAGTGTATGAATAAAATAAATTGATATGTCCACAGGTAACTCTGGAAGAAGGTGACGAAGCTGGCGAAGCAGCAGAAAGCGGAGGTGGGGGTGATGGTGGTGGTGACACAGCTCCTGGCAGTGACGAAGGGGTGAGTGAAGCGGACGAGACGGCTGGAGAGGCTGGAATGTGACGGAGGCTAGCCGGGATATTCAAGAAACTCCACGAGAAAGTACAGCAGACGTGGTGGCGCGTGCGCCAGTGACTTTGACCTCTCGAGCGGACGACCGGTGGCGCCGCCTGGGAGATCTTGTCGTTGTCTTTGTTGTAGCCGTTGTAACAGGCATTGGATGCGAGTAATAAGAAGCTTGCAAATCAACCCGGGGTCTCGAGTACAAGCGAAACACTGCGGGACGAAATAAACAGTGGAAGGAAAACAAACGAGCGAGGAACTAAAAGTATATAAAAATAAAACGTAAAAAAAATTACAAAAAGTTAAAAAAGCAAAAAAAAATGAACTAAAAAGAGAGTAAACGAAGCAGAAGAAAGTACGCAACGTCGATAAACAAAAATAAAAATAAAAAAAAAAAACAAAAAAACAACTGCGGCTGGTCCGCGGTTCGAGTGCTAGAATCTCATCGAGTACCTGGCTTAGGGAAACGCGAACCTATCACGAAGCCGAAGCACGAACCGGAAGCGCGATCAGTCACCGTCTTCGCCTCCTCCCCCCCTCCCCTTCGGAAACCTGCGCACAGAAGGCTGGAGAAGAAGAGGCCTCGCGGACCTTCGAGCATACACATATCAGAAGAATCTCCGAGTTTCGTTGCAGCCGACGAGACAGAGGTCGCCTTCCGTTAAGGGGAGCCGTGGTTGGTTGCGACGCGCGCTCGCCAGGGGCTGGTTCCCCGGATGCGACGCGCGCGCCGCGCCGACGCATTTTCATTGGGAGAGAAAGAAAAAACCAGGAGCATTCGAATTGTCGAGCGAAACGTTCGAGGGACAACGCGAGACAAGCCAAAAATAAACCAAGAAGAATTACGAACGCGTGCACGAGCGAAAGACGAAATAAACAAATTAATTAATCAATGCGAACGAATGAGAGCGAGCGAGTGGCATTGAATGAGAGAGGTAGTGAGAAAGAAAAAAAAGTGAGAGAATGCGCCAAATAAGAGAGAGTGAATGGGACAGCGCGCGTGTCAAGTATGGATGTGACTATGAATGGTAGAGAGGAAATTAAATGGGCGAATGTGTAGTTCTTTTTAACCAAAGAGTAACGTTAGTCCTTTATCCGTATAAGACGAGCCGACGTCGTGTGTCCTGGGCTTTTTAGGATGCATAGCGCGTAGATTAGACGAGTCAGATCGATGTGCAAATCCGCTTTAACCCACTCAAATGCTCAAAATGGTTACAGATCCGCAAAATGACGCGTGAACGAGATTAAAGAGCGAATGTCGCGATGCAAGCGCCCTCTCGTTTTGGCACACACACATAAAACTCAGTTGTCATTTCGTTTTCTACCAATGGCGTCGCATTTCAGAGACTCTCTCTCTCCATCCCTCCCTCTCTCCGTCATACTTTTATCCGTGGCGCAGTCAAAGACGGACTGAGACAGAGAAAGTTTTGAAATGTGGCGCCACTGTTTTGTATTTTTGCCTGCCCTCTCGCGGCAAAACGGATAAGTTTTAAAGTAACACGTAACCGTAACTAATGTAAGGATGAAATAACAAATGAGTTGACGATAAGGCAACTTAAGCGACGCAAAATGATAAAACAAAGAAAAAAAAAAGAACAAGGTATATAACAGACAAAAAATACATGCAAAAAGAATAAAAAAAAAATCTGTATCTGTGTTGTAGACATTGACTTCTAGTAAGTGTTTGGTGCTGGTCATCAAGTTAAGGATTTCGATCGCGGATAGGTCTTAAGCGAACTTCAAACGAAGCAAATCCGTAGGTTTAAGCGACCGAATGGCGTGAGATGGCGCTGCCGCGTTTCCCTCACGTCGCCATCGTCGCGAGCACGATCCCCCCGTATCCCTGTCCCTTCTCCTCCATCCGCCCTTCAGACACTACCTCTGTCCTGATTTCCGGGCGATTTTGTTGTGTCTCTCGCATAAAAAACATATTTACCCATGTACACACACATACACACAGAACATACACAGAGACATAAACACCTGCGCACAAACACACATAGATACACGCGGACAGATCTACACACATATACACGAACACGCGTACACATCATAGAAAAATTAATAAATACAAAAGACATTGAAAACATAGACACACAGACACATACCTGCGTATGTATTAAAGATGTATGTAACATACTGAGCGAAAAATTCGATACAATTAAACACATTCGCTCACTGAAACGTATGTTACACAGTTCTACACTTTCACCAACATTAGGGATAAACATGTAACATATACACTTGACTTCCACACATTTTCTTTTCTTGGGACCGGAAACTTCCAAACATTTGCTTTTCCGGCGCAGGACGTTACTGCGCAACTGCAATACGTGATTTCATTGTATTAAATCGTATTCAAATTTGGCGGGTTTTGTGCTTTTCACTAATTGGCCAGACTTCAGCAAATGTATGGAAGAAAAAGAAGCAAATGTGTGGAAGGGAAAATAAGTGAAAAGGAAATGTGTGGAAGTCGAGTGTACTTGCATTTGTGCACGCGCGTACTCAGAAAGACATACATTCTTACATATACACGCACGCACACATACATATTCATATGTACATGCACGCGCGGGCGCAAACATATACACCCACACAGACACAGACACACACATGTACACAAGCGTTTTCCGTTTCCGTGACGAGCGTTGCTTTTTTGTTTCTCGTCGTCAAAGGGGAAAAGACAGCTTAGATATTGGTCGGCGTGGATTCGTCGACAGGGCGCGTATAAACAGACCGATTATGTTGCGACGAACTTTTCAATGTCACGATTCTTGCTGGACATTTCCTCGTGCTTTGGGACTGCTCTAACGACTCAGCGTTTTATATGAGAGCATGGTTATTATCGATGATTTAACGAAATGTGTAATTATTTAAATAAAATACAACGTGTTTGATTGCTGGACAGTTAAATGAACATGTATTAATATCGTGTAACCCTCATACGAGATATATGTGTAATAAAAACATATTTATTGTCGGAATTGCAAAGTATTACTTTACTTCCTAGGTTTTACCTCTCAGATTATTATTATTATTATTTGTTCTCAAGTGTTAATACATTTAAAAAAAGTATAAGAAATTTCCTTATGGAAGTTCTCCATGTAGATTAACATGTCAAAATCGTTCAAGATGAAAATTCCATGTGGAAAGTCGCAATGAAAATACCATATAGAAATGTAATTTCCAATTATATATATATAAATATAATACCTTTAGAATTGTTAAATAATATATTACAAATTTAAATATAATTTCTGTCTTCATTTATGAAGCTGATTTAATTATTGTAATTCTGTACTTATCATTAATTAATTGCATTATTTGTTTCACAAATAGATGTCATTTCCATGTTAAATTGACTCCTGCCCTTTCTACATGAAATTTCTATTATATATCGAACTTTCTTAAGAAAATTCCTTATGGAATTTTCTTGTGAACATATTAAATGGAAAATATATTATTCATAATATATTGTATTATTATTTATTAAGTAATAAATAATGTGTTTTAAGTTAAAATTCAGAATTAAAAGGAATAGAATAAAGTATCACGGCATGCTAGTAACTGAAAGTTAAGTGCGTCCAATTATTTAGGTTAATAACAGTAGGAATGTCAACTTCATTAAAACATTTTAGTTTTATACAGAAACAAAAAACAATTAAAAAAAAAACAAAGCATAGTTACATTTTAAATAAATATATTATTTTCGAACGTTTGAACTTACGCGCCAAAACCAACTTCAGCTCGCTTGCAGTTCGATACAATATCGTTCGCGCAAGGCTATATAATACAGTGAAACGGAACAGAGAAGCTTCATTTATGTTATATGGCGTATTCGGAAAGTAACAATTACATTACAAATATTTGTAATGTTCATGAAAACGCCGAACGCGTGTTCGTAAACTTCTACATTATTTAATAATGTAGATATTTTTCGAACACGCGTTTTTCAATTGCATCCACAACATTTAATAATGTTTATTAGATTCATCCAGCGATAATGAAGATATCATTTATGATTTACTTGAATCAAAAAATGAAATTGCCAAAATTAAAAATTACATTACAAATGTTGTATATTTACCGTGTAATCATCATATTGATGTACAACATTTGTAATGTAATTTTTAATTTTGGCAATTTCATTTTTTGATTCAAGTAAATCATAAATGATATCTTCATCATCGCTGGATGAATCTAATAAATTTTCCAACATGAAAACATATTCCTCTTCCGCCGTGATTGTAT